>CM076575.1:555851251-556124339 GCA_034641835.2 Pinus albicaulis | reverse complement strand
ATTTTCATATAAATTTTCTGACTGAATAAATCAAGTTAAAAACGTTAATATATTGACATGTATAACAAATTCTACCAACATAATTATGTTTTATTTAAAATAAAATTATAATGAAAGAAATAATTCAAGAAACTTACTTTTGAAATTCTGCACACATTTCTTCCATTGATAATTCACCCGATTTCACACGGGCTAATACTGATTTGACTAATTTATCATCCTTCACACCTTGCATTGTTCTCCAAGGTGTAATAGTCATATCCTCTCGAAGCTGCTTCATTTCAGGACCCCCCTTACTGTTGGTACATATTATGGGTTTACTCTTTCTAACTTTCTGATTTTTTATGGAAATATTCTCCCATCGATCAAAAATCTCATCAATCAAATCCCATACCTCCCCAGTTCTAAATGCCAACTGAAAAATGTTATCTGTGCCTCTGAAGAGATTTGTATTCAATTTTCCATCTTTTGATTTTTTTTCATCAAAGTTGATAACCTGTTTCCATTAAACATTCCTTTAGAAATGCTACACTAACTTCTGTCTTATCCCCACGACATTTTTCTATGAATTCATTATGAATAAATCTGACCCTTTGGATGAAAGTCATTTTCATTCTGTATTCATTATCTGCGTTATGATCTCATGCCAATAACTTTGATTCCATTTCTATTAAGCCAGCATAAATGATGCATTTCACTGTTTGAAAAAGATAGTTATTGGGATATTCTGCAATCAATTGTCTTTTAGCCTCTATTGAATGGTTTCCTCCAATTACATAATATTTATAATCAAAACATTTTTCCTTGTCAAATGCTTGTTTGTTGGGAACCTGACATGGATCAACAAGAACCACATAATCCACCACATGCGCATATGGATTGAACCTGAACAATGTTTTCAGATAATGTACATGTAGGTGATGGGCCTTTCTAATTTGATATTGAGATTGCCCTTCATCTGAGCCATAAAATTGGTTAACATTAAGTTCAAATGTTTGGCCACCAAGAATTAATTTATTCTTCCTCAACTCTTGTCGAATAGCATTTTGTTTTGTTTTAATAATTCCATCCTCTAACTCAGCACCTGGTGTTATGATTTCTCTGTTTTCGTAAGAGCTTTCAATTTGTTCTTCACTGCTGCTCACGACCTTTACAGGTTCACCAATATTTGATTTCCTAGTCTTATTGGATAACATATCAGTTTCTTTATAAACAAGCTCTCCTTCATGAGGTACAAGAGAGAGATCTTTGGCAATTTTTCTTTTTGGTGTCTTATCTGTTTTCTTCTTTTGCACAATAGTTCTCATCTTCTCCTCACTAATTCTATCATAATTTTATGTTTCATGTTCGACACCTTCAAAAGAAACATGTTTAAGTTTACTAGATTGACCCACCTTAGTGACACTTGGTTGATCCCCTCTTTGTACTGTTGCAGTGTCACGAGCTATTTCTCTTTGCTTCAATCTCCTTTCCTCTGCTTTGTCTTTGTGGAAAGTTTTGATCACATCCATAACATTTGGCACCAACATATAAATACCATCAAACATGTTTGAAAGACTCCGAACAAAATCCTATGAAACAAAATAAAACATGTCAATGATCAATAATTTATAAAAAATTGAATCATCCTTACAATAATGCATAGAGGAAATAAAAATAAGCATACTTACAATGTTATTTGCAATGTTGTTTGCTATTTCTTCATAAAATTTTGAAGTTATTTCATCTGTGTCGTACTTGACGATTGATAGACGATATCTAACCTTCTCACGTTTCTGAGCCTCCCTTACAAGAACATAAATAGTGTTTGTATTCGGGACCATACATATGTCTCGTACTCTGCCCATCACCTCATATTTCTCATTTAAGTCAATCATACCACAAATCAGATAGATGTGTATATCAACCTCCATTTCACTATCTTCAAGATACCATGAGAAATCGGTTTTATCTATTTCCTTGGCGTTCTTCCAATCAGAAATAACCTTTAATGAACCTGGTGCCCCACTTGCTTGACTTTTATTAGTGTGTGCAACAATATCCTTATTGCGTCCAATAGTGTCCATAGTGCGTTCAGCTGCAACTTTAGATTTGGGAGTTGTATCCATAGTGCGTCGAGCTACTGTCGTAGATTTGGGAGCTGCTGCCATAGATTTGGGAGCTGCTGCCCTAGGTGCAGAAACATTCACAGAAATTTTTTTTGATGTCATTTTCCTCATATATATATATATATATATATATATATTAGTTAATGGAAAAATATTGCGAATAAAATAAATTTAATAAACAAAATGTATTTCTAAAACTAAATAGTTTGAAATTAAAGCAGTAAAATTAAACTTAAAAAATAAACTAGTATTTTTAAACTTCAGTTTGTGTTTAATATTTAAAAAAAAAAAAAAAGTTATTAACTATTTATAACAAATATTATAATGTTATATAATTTTTTATTTTTTTAATTGTATTGTTATATATATATTTTTAATTAATTTTTATTGTTATATTAAAACAAATATTTTTTTTTGTAAATTTATTACATTGTTTTTTTTTTTTTTGATATATATATATATATTTTTGTTATATTTTGAAATTTTTAACATTTATTATTTAATAATGTTTTTATTACATTATATAACAATTTTTTTTTATATTTATATATAACAATGTTTCTATGATTGTTTTATTAAAATAAATTGTTTAAAAAAAAAAATTTAAAGAACCAAATAAAATTAAAAAAAATCAAAATTATAAAATGTGTTCTTAAAACAAATTATTAAAAAAAAACAAAAAAAATTATAAAAAAAAATTAAAAATCCAAATTATAAAAAAAAAAAACCAAAATTAAAAACAAACAATTAAAAAAAAACAGTTAAAAAAACAAAATTATAAAATTAAAAAAAAAACAATTAAAAACAAAACATTATAAAATTTAAAAAAAAAAAATTTAAAAAATATTGAACACTGTTTTGGCGGGGCGGCCGGGCGGCGCCACGGGGGCGGCCCAGCCCGCCTCCCGGGCCCCCATCGGCCGATGGGGGCCCGGGAGGCGGGTTGGGCTGCCCCCGTGGCGCCCAACGGGCGGGGCTCGAGCTGGAAGCCCCGCCCGTTGGGCACCGGGGCCGCCCCCGTGGCACCGCCTGGGTGGCCGGCACCACCAATAAGACAAAATTCATATTTTTTTTTAATTTTTTTTTTTTTTAAATTTTGCAATTTAAATATATAATTTAAAAAAAAAACAATATAATAAATTATAAAAATAAATATTTGTTTTAAGATTATAATATAATTAAAAATATATATATATATATCACAATACAATTAAAAAATATATATGTTTATATATAACAAAACAATAAAGGAAAAAAAAAATTAAAGATTTAAAATTAAAAAAATAAAACAAAGATCTAAAATTAAAAAAATAAAATAAAATAAAATATAAAATATAAAATTCTCACATAAAAAAAAATTTAAATAATGAAATCACTCATATATTTATGATAAAAAAAAATACAAATAAAAAATGTTATAAGGCCACTTTTTTTTTATGTGCATGGTCGTTTTATGGATTTTTATGTGTAAATGAACCTATAAGTCTTAAAAAAGAAAAAAAAATCTAAATTTTTGTTCTTAAAACCCTAAAAAATTCAGTTTTTTTTGCATTTTCTTCACTAAAAAAATATTAAAAAATCAAGGTTTTTGAACCTAAAAACCTTTAAAAAATAGTTTTTGAACACAAAAAAATTATAAAATTTTTTTTTTTCCCAAAATCATCTCTAAATTGACAGAATAGAAGGAAAACTAACATTTGAAATGCAAGAAGCTGCTGTCACCAATGCCAACACAACGCCTCCACACAATTACGAATAGCAACACAATGCCTCCAATGCCAATGCAATGCCTTCACGAAATTACCAATGCCAATGCAACACCTCCACAAAATTACCAATAGCGACACAAAGCTTCCAATGCCAATGCAATGCCTCCACGAAGTTACCAATGCCAACGCAACACCTTCAGAAATTTGCTCTAACAAATACCAGAAAACTTGATGTGATGTGATGAATAGAAACAATCATTCCTTTTAAATATCGTATATTGTCTGATTGGTTTACTGTTTAATGAATGTGGGATTAAAATTTCAAATTTAAAATATTTACATTTAATTTATTATTGTTCATACTATAGTTAAAATACTTATTATTTGCATGTAGTTATCATAATTAATATTTTATTTAATATTTACCTGTACTGAATGTTGAATAATATTTACATTTAATTTATTATAGTTCATACTATAGTTAAAATACTTATTATTTGCATGTAGTTATCATAATTAATATTTTATTTAATATTTACATGTATTGAATGTTGAATAATTCAAATATAATCTCAGATTAAAAATTAAAACATGAAATACTTACATGTAGTTAATTATATTTAATATTATAGATAAAATAGTTAATATTTGTATTTAGTTATCATAGTTAATATTTATATGTAATCAATATTTAAAATCATGGGATTAAATTTTAAAATCTAAAATATGTACATGTAGTTAATTATAGTTTAAATAGTTAATATTTACATCATGTTATTTTTGTAAATATTTACATGTAGTCATTATAGTTAAAATAGTTAAAGTTTTTCGCGAATTTTTTTGGAGGGAATTTTTGGAGGTAAATTTTTTCGCGAATTTTTTGGAAGGAAAATTTGGAGGGAAATTTTCAGTCTTTAAGCTATATATTGTAAGTGGGAGAGGAATTTGTATCATTCAACCTATTCTTGTTGGAAGCCATGGTTTCTTTTGATAACGAAGTTTTTATTTATAGAACATCAACATCTTCGTCACGCAACAACTCTATTCAGAGTGATGAATATAACGAGAGTTCACTCACCATGAATAGAGAGTCAAAAAATCGAGCGCCAGTTATACCACTTACTCTTAATCCTAAGGATTATGAAAGCAACAGTGATGAAGGGCATGATGAAGAAATTGCAGAGTCAAAAGTTTCACTTTGTCCTAATCCCAAGGATTATGAGGACACCATTGATGAAGAGGGAGATGAAGAATATCCACTTTAGCTTAATCCTAAGGATTATATGAGAACAACAAATGAAGAGGGGAATGAAGAATCTGTAGAGTCAAAATATCCACTCTGTCCTAATCCTGAGGAGTATGCCAGCAGCACTGATGAAAAGGGAGATGTAAAATTTCCAGAGTCAAAATATCAAATTCGTCCTAATCGTAAGGATTATGCGAGCACCATTGATGAAGAGGGGAATGATAATGTTTCAGAGTCAAAACATCCACTTCGTCCCAATCCTAAGGATTATGCCAACACCACTGATGAAGAGGGAAATGAAAATTTTACAGCGTCAAAATTTCCACTCCGTCCTAATCCTAAGGATTATGCAAGCACCACTAATGAAGAGGGGGACGAAAAAATTCCAGAGTCAGAATTTCCACTTCGTCTTAATCCTAAGGATTATGTCAGCACCACAGATGAAGAGGGGAATGAAGAATTTGCAAAGTCAAAATATGCACTTCGTCCTAATCCTAAGGATTATGTCAGCACCACCGAGGAAGAGGGGAATGAAGAATTTGCAGCGTCAAAATATCCACTTCGTCCTAATCCTAAGGATTATGCCAGCACCACTGATGAAGACGGGGATGAATTTCCAAAGCTAAAATTTTCACTTCATCCTAATCATAACGATTATAATTTAACCACTGATGAAGGGGGGGATGAAGAATTTACAATAAATATAGATTCAAGGCATTCACTTATTCCCAATCCTAAGGACTATGAGAGCTTTAGTGAGGAAGGGGAGGGGCAGGATGAAGAAATTCTAGTGAATACAAAATTCAAAGCTTCCACTTATGCTTAATCCCAAGGATTATGAGAGCGCCATTGAGGAAGGGGAGGATGAAGAGTTTCTTGCAAATGATAATTTTAGAGGCACAGATTTGAATATTGCATTTTCTCCAAGTGACCATTTCAAAGACACTCATGGTGATGAAGAATTGAATCCTCCTAGGGAAGAATTTGAAAGCATGGGTCAAGATGGTGAAGAATTTCTTTTGAGTCAAGGTTACAAAAGTGTCGATGATTCTTGTGAAATGTTTTCTTCAACTGATGATGGTAAAGAAAATTTTCCACGCAATGATGTTGATGAATTTCTTAACTATGTTGAGGATGATGATAGTGGGGATAATATTCCTTCTAATGGTGATGCAACTACTTTTACAAAGGATGATGGAATGATGAAGCTGTTGCAAGCAAATATTGCAACTAGGAGTAGGAGTAGACCTTTTCATATCAATCCAAAGCATTCCAGTTATACAAGGGCAAGGACAAAATCTCTCACGACAAAAAGTTCTGTCGTTCATTTGATTTCAAGTGCATGTTGTCGAAGGGATTGCTTGAAAAATATGGATTTCAACTTTGCTTTGTAGAAAAGGAAAACATATATGTCAATGAATAAAAGCATGCAAAATTCATATTTAGTGGGTTGCATGCAATCTACACTAGCAGGTTATGATTATCATATTGGGAATGTATTGCTTTGCAGAAAGGCGTTCAAAATGTTGTATTCAATTGGTAATTGTCGTTTGTCAAGAATCCGGGATAGATTGGAAAAGGATCCCACATATTATTCAGAAGCACGTCATAAACGGGAGGTGGGGCCGTTTGCAAATACTGCTAAGACATGGATGAAAGACTTCTTTTCATATCATGGAGAGTGTATGCCAAATAAAGACACAATACACATTCCAGATAATTTCTCGAGACGAGAAATATTCATGTTATACAAAGATTATGCAGAAGTTGTTGAAGGAATTGGTAATTTTATTACATATTCTTATTTTACAAGGATATGGAAAATTGAATTCAACAATGTTCGTATTCCTAAGAAGACAAGGATGGGGATTTGCAGCACATGTGCTTCTCTTAAAGCAAAAAGAGATAAATGTCAAGGGGCAGAAAGAGGTATGTGTTCAAAACATTGTTTTTTAAAATTTGATACTTATCAACTATGAAAATATATTTATTCATATATTTCTTTTATTTTATGTACAGATTTCGTTGTCAAAGAACTTCAAGACCATCGCAATCAGCAAACAAGTGAAAGAAAAAAGTTGTATAAACATCGAAAGAAGTGTTATGATCATCCAAATAAATATCTGGGATTGATAATTGATGGTATGGACCAAAAGAAAACACTCCTTCCACATTTTGTCCGCACACCAAAAAAATTACAGGAGGAAAATTTCATTCAGTTTCACTTGGTTGGTTGTATGGTATTTAATGAGAAGATGTTTCCGAGAGTTTTCTTCACAGCTCCAAATATTCACAATGATGCAAATCTGACCATAAATATAATCCATGATGTGGTTACTCATTGGTCTGGGATTCTTCCTAAAGTTTTGTATTTACAATTAGACAACCCAAGTCGTGAGAACAAAAATCAAGTTCTTTTTGGGTATCTAAACATGCTTGTTGAATTGGGGATTTTTAAAAATATAAAGGTTGGTTTCCTTCTTGTTTGGCATACTCATGATCATATTGATCAAATGTTCAGTCGTTTTTCAGTAACATTGAGGAGGAAAGGTGTTGGGAGCCTGCCATCATTAATTGAATGTATTAAGAAATCGTACATTCCAGAGCCTGTTTTTCATGTCTTGGAAGAAACTATTGACATGCGAAGGTTTATTTTTGGATCGCATGGCGAGGAGAAATGCATTGAAAAACTTAACGACATTAGCTTCCAGCATCAATTTCGTATCAAAAAAATTGATGGGATAACACTTATATGGGGCAAGAAGTATTCAATTATTGAAGAATGGGGACCATCATCAGGTTTAGCATTTTTGAAGTTCATTCCAGAGCATCCAATGTTTTCATCAAAGATATTGTTATTACAGTCAGTTTCCGAACTCCATAATGCACGAAGGCAGAAGAGAGAGATAAATTATTTTGAATGTCTAGAGGAAATTAAAAGATGTATTAGAGATACATATGAATACTTCGACGTTGCTGATTCAGTTTGGTGGGAGTTTTTTTTCAGTAATCAAAGTGATATGATTTCAAGATCATTAAATGAGGATACGCTTTTGAAGACTCCTTTTTTTTTTCCACAAAATATGCCAAATGAACATGAACATCAAGAAACACACAATGTTGAACAACAACAGCCTCAAGCTATTACTAATTTCCCATAGGTAGAGGAAAGAGAAATCTATATTGGTTCTAGAAGATCACGTGCACAACGTGAAGCCATGGAAGACCTTTACAGGGGTTCTGTGCAGGATCTTAAGGAGGGTTGCATGATAGCAGTGTTAGCAGATGAAGATCCACTTGGCTATCCATTCTGGATTGCCAAGGTTATAAAAGTCATTAATGAAAATGAAAAGATTACAGCTGTTGATGTACATTGGTATGCCACAAGTACCCACCCTTTCAATGGTGTGTACAAGCCAGAGATGGTAGTGGAAAAATGAATTGGCAGAAAGAGAAAAATAAACGGCACAAATATAAATCGTCGCTGCACAGATGTCTTAAAATTGGAGGATGTTGACATACTTGTGTATGACTTCAATTTGACAAAGAGATGAACTCTTCTGTTGCAGACCATAAATATTTTGAAGAAATTGCTACCAGAACAATTACTGTTGAAATGGGACTCTGCAGAATGTAGACGTAGATCTACAAGACTTTTGAACTCTGAAATGGTGGGCATGCGTGTTGACTCAGATGGAGCACTAGTTGATGAAAGAGAAGAATATGGATCATCTTCATCTGCATCGAGCCATTCATCTGAAGATGTAGATTATGATGGTGTGCTAGAACCTATGGTTGATTTTGAATAACTATCTAAGACACTTTTATGTAATTGATGTTTGCATGGTAACTTGAAATAAAAATTTTGACTTCCATCTCATTTTTCATGAAGTTCTGAGACATTTCTATGTTTGTTGGATTATACGCTTTAATTATGAAGAATTCATTTTTTTAGAATATCGACAATGTAACAATGAATTACAAAAATAATTTATGTTATATTCAATGTACCAATGTTGATATTTAAATTATAAGTAAAATAGAAAATAGAAACTAATGTTGAATTTTTAGATTATGCAGTGATATTACCATGATATTATGTATTGTTACCATTTGGTATAAGACACTTTTAAAAGTTTTAATAATTATATGCGTCATTGAAACAGAACACTTTGTTTTGATGCTTGATTTTTAGGTTTTGGTTGAAATTATATTTAAATTTATCTTATGCTAAGATTTGAAAAAAGATAAGTTTTTATTCTTTAAAATTAAAATTACTCTTACTTGTTTCTGTGCAATGATAATTTTTTCATTTACTTGTTCATTTTTTTAAATTGTTAAGTCTTATATTTTCTCCATAATTTCATTGTTCAAGTATGTTGAACACTTAAGATTGAAAAACTTTAGATTTACCTTTATCTTTAAGGTTATGGTTTAAAATAATTACAAATTTGGGGTTGTTTAAAGTCAAGATATTTTATGTTTAACAACATGGATGAAAATTGTTCAAAATTATAAGCCCTTCAGACATGTATTTGTTTATCTTTAACATCATCTATCAAAAATGTTAGAAATTTACGATTTTAAAAAATGTCCTAATATGTTGTCTTTAATTCCATTGTCACAAGTGTCAAAATTATGACACAAATTTTTTTTTTGTTATTCCAGCATCAACTGGTTTTGTTTTGAGGGTGTTTTTTCAATCCTTTTTTCAACAAACAATTTTGTTTTTAGCATAATTTTAGAAAATGTTGAAATTTGACCTTAAAAAAAAACAAGTGCATTCTGGAAGACACTTTTTTTGGGGGGGGTGTTTTTTCAATCCTTTTTTCAACAAACAATTTTGTTTTTAGCATAATTTTAGAAAATGTTGAAATTTGACCTTCGAAAAAAAACAAGTGCATTCTGGAAAACACATTTTTTTTTGGGGGGGGTTTTTTTCATGTTTTTTGAGAGTTTTTGGGCTAAAGTTCCCGTTTTGAGGTCAGGTTACCTATTTCATCGGTAACAGTGTTTGGATTAAACATTCAAATTGTAGAAATTTGAATAACTGTTAAATTATTCACCAATATTATCCTGATCACACACTATTTGAGCTTCATGCATAATACATAACCTCTTCTACTATTGATCATTAATTGCGGAAATATAAACAATCGCATGCGCACATTAAAACCATAAACAATCACACATATAAACACAGTATTTATGGGAAAGCTTAAAGCTAAAAACCCCCAACTATATGTATATTATAATGATAGATATCATGTAACAATCATTGTACAAACTCCTCACAAGCTCTCGGTACAATCTCCAATTGTTACACACTACACAAGCTCAGATCTAGCAAAACACATGCTCCAATCTGCTCCACCTGTTAGCCTGCCTCTACTGCGCAATCCAAGATGAATAATGGCCCAATCTGAGTTCGAATCCCTCTGGTATGCACTGCGCAATCCTCATTGGCATCTCCATCAATGTGTGGTGCAAACTCATGCACCAGTATGGTCACAACTGATAGTCACACTTTCTCTTTCACCTACCTCTCCACTGGTCTCCACTGAAACTGTCCATGCACTGAAGTTAACCGATGTATTCTTTAGTTGATTTATGAGTTAATAATTAGTGAATTAATTAATAATTAATTCACACCACTCTCACTAGTGTATCAATCAGTTAGACTAGATACAACTAGCTCAACTATGTTTAACTAAGTTAAACTTAACACAACTCCACCAAACTCTGTCACATCAATTCTAATTGAAGTCTCCATGCAATAGCTCCACTTAACCCTCAGGAATAGCGTAATTCCTTCTGTCAGCTCTTGTGCCACATCTGTGCACTTAACTGAAGTGCTCCAAGAGAATAAGATAATGTTTATAGTCCAAATATTATTATGAGCTAATAATATTCGACATATCTATTTTTAGACTGGCAATCTAAAAATAGATTCCGCCCAATATGTCTAAAAATAGAAGTCCATCTATTTTTTCTGACTTGACCAACCATCCACAAATAGCATCCCGCAACTCATAGAACATGATCCATATGTCTAAAATTAGACATAGTCTAAAAATAGACTTTGCGCCAAAAATAGCCTGCGGGCCCACTTAGTGAAGGCGACTCCTTTCCACTAAGCTCATCATCTTGTTGTAATCTCAACACTCCCTCTCAACAAGATATGGATTATCTGCAACCCCTATCCTGCCCCTGTGGTATTCTAATTTTCTCCTGGTGAGCGCCTTTGTCAAGATATCAGCATCCTGATCCTCCGTAGGAATGTATGAAAGTAACATGATCTTCCGCTGCACACAATCTATGATATGATGATACCGGATGTCAATGTGTTTAGATCTATCATGAAATAATGTATTAACCGAGAGTTTGATGCAACTCTGATTATCACAATAAATCACAGTAGGATCCAAGTGTGAATCGAACAACCCGACCAGGATCTTCCTCATCCATATAGCCTCGCATGCAGCCAAAATCGCTGCCATATACTCGGCCTCTGCTGAACTGAGTGCCACGGATCTCTGCTTCCTATTGTACCAAGAAATTGCTTTCGACCCGATACTGAAAATCCCTCCAGATGTGCTCTTTCTGTCCGTTGGGCTCCCTGCCCAATCTGCATCCGTGAAGCCACATAGCCTCACCTCATCCGACTGTCTATACCACAATCCATATCCCGATGTGCCTCTGAGATATCTCAATACATGCTTCCCCGCCTTCCAAAAGAGCTTGGTAGGCTTAACCATAGCTTGTGAAAGCTGGTTAACTGCATAGCATATATCGAGTCGTGTATTGACCAGATACATAAGCGACCCCACCAATTGTCGATAAACAGTGGCATCCACTACCTCCGCTGAACTAGCATCCTCCTTCCTCCTGCATCCACCAAGAAGAGAGTATCACTGTGCTTGCACCATGCATGTTGAACTTCTGCAGTATCTCCCGGGCATACTTGCCTTGAGAAACAAACAGTCCATCACTGTGCTGCCAAATTTCCAATCCCAGGAAATAATGAACGAGGCCCAAGTCCTTCATCTTAAACTCCTTTGCAAGATCAACCTTGCATGAGTGTATCAACAGTTCATCACCTGTCAAAATCAAATCATCTACATAAAGTACAATGATCAGCAACTTACCCTCCACCACAATCCGGTATAGGTTAGGATCCGCCTCACTCTTGGAGAATCCAAGTCCGGTGAAATAACTGTCTATCCGTGTGTACCAAGCACGAGGTGCTTGTTTCAACCCATACAACGCTCTCTTGAGCCTACACACATGCGACTCGCTGCTGAAGATCTCGAAACCTTCGGGCTGCTCTATGTACACCTCCTCCTCAATCACTCCGTTGAGGAATGCAGTCTTCACATCCATATGATGAATGTGCCACCCCATCTGCGCTGAGAGAGCTAGGATGCTCTGTATGGAAAAATACCTTGCGACAGGTGCAAAGGTTTCCTCATAGTCGATCCTCTCAATCTGTGATAAGTTTCCCGGCAACAAATCTTTTCCTTGTACTTCCACACTCACACGCCCACCGTCTACTTTGTAGATCCATCTCGAACTCCACCACCGATTTCTCCGCCTCGGGGACAATCTCCCATGCATTGTTTCTGACAATCGAATCATACTCTTCCACCATGGCATCTACCCATGCGGGGTCCTCCACAACTTCCTCGAAATAGGATGGCTCTGTCACGATACACTTGCTCATAAGAGCCATGTATCCAGTATACCGGTCAGGTGACTGTCTCTGTCTGTGTTGTGATGTAGGTGCTCCTACAACCTTCTCTGCATCTTGAGCCAATCGCTCAGCTTCTGTAGTGTGCTTCCTCCCTTTGATGGTTGGCACTGCATGAGTGGTCTCTTCCACTCCATGAACCTCCGCTTGTGGCTGATCCACATCCTGAGGCTCATCCTTAGGAACTAATAGCTATTCATCTGCATGCAAGTGTGGCTCCCTCTCAAGCGAACACTTCATGGCTTTCTCCTCCTAAAATTTGATATCCCGTCACACAACAGTCTTGCGAATGTCTGGAAAATACACACGATAGTTGTGAGGCGTATCAGTGTACCCCACAAATATCCCAACCTTTGCGGTTGGCTCCAGCTTCTTCCTGGCATCCTTCGTCACATGAATGTAAACAGGTGAACCAAAAATCCTCAAATGGGAAATATCAGGCCTCTTACCAGAAAACGCGTCCTCGGGTGTACTCATGCCAAGTATCCTGTGAGGACAACGGTTCTGCACATATACTACAGTATTGCATGCCTCCGCCCACAAGTGAATGGGTAGGCCCTGATCATGCAACATCGCCCGTGCAGCACCCACGATCGTTCTGTTCTTCTGCTCAGCAACCCCATTCTGATGTGGGTTATGAGGTGATATGAGCTCTCTTCGAATTCCTTCTACACTGCAAAAGTCCTTGAACTTGCCAGAAATGAATTCACCACCATTTTCGCTCCTAAGAGCCTTCACCTGCTTCCCCGATTCTTTCTCAACCAGTGCCTTGAACTCACAGAACTTTGAGTATGTCTCGCTCTTCTTCTGCATGAAGAAGATCCAGCACTTACGAGAAAAATCATCAACAAATGTCACATAACACCTATGCTTTGTTGTCGAAGCTGCTGAGAAAGGTCCACACACGTCTGTGTGAATTCTCTCAAGGATTGTCGTGGCGCGACTATCCTTCTCGTGAAAGGTGGCTTTCACAAATTTTCCCAAGGTACACCTCTTGCACTGATCTGACTGCGCAAGAGTGCCTTTAGGAAGCCCAGTAGAAATCTGCTGCAGTATCTTCAAAGCTCCATGGTGAAGGTGGCCCAATCTCCGGTGCCACAACTCGCCATCATCCTGGCTCACCACTCCTTCTGCCTTGCCTGCCATTGCTGCACAACCATCTACCTGCAATTGATAAAGGTTCTTAACTCGAACCCCTATCCTCCGGGTCTCACCAGTTGCCTTACTGCGCAGGAAAGCCTTTCCCTCGCTAAAGACAACATCATATCCCTTGTCTTCTAACATCGCCACAAAGATAAGATTCTTCTTCAATCCTGGAACATGCATCACATCCTTCAATACGAAGGGTTTACCAGACTCCCTCTCAAAGGAAATGGTACCAATACCGGTCGCACTGTATCTACCATCATCGCCCATCTCGATGTGCACTCCAAGATCTTTCTCATCCAGATCAGCAAACAAATCTCGATCTCCTGTCATGTGAAGAAATTGACCACCATCTCGTAAAACCAACACTTGAAAAACTACCAAACTGCGAGGCTAAGGCCTCTCCAGCTGCAGATCCAGCAGCCTGCTTATTTTTCTTCTTCTGCAGACAATTTGTGGCATAATGTCCGTGTTGGTGACAGTGAAAGCACTTCACCTTGGACATGTCCTGCTTCTTGCCTTTTGCACCGGAATGAGAAGCTTTCTTGCTCTTCCCCTTCTTTGCTTTGGCAGCCAAAGCGCAATTTTCTTCATCAGATGCCTTTGATGAAGATCCGTCCCTGGTACTCCGCCTTATCTCCTCTTGCACAAGATCCGACCAAAGTCGCTCCCATCCTGGCAATTTCTCCCGACCATTGACAGAATCCTGATAGGCATGCAACTCTTCGGAAGACCAAGGAGATCCAAGCTCACCAATTCCTCATCATCTACAGTCACCCCCACACTTCCCAGCTCATCCCTGCATTGGATGAACTTCGTGAGGTACTTGGGCATATTGTCGCCTTTCTCCATATTTATGTTTCTGAGTTTATCCTTGAGTGCCAACTTCCTCTGGTCGCTCTTGCTTTGGAATAAATCTGTCAAGGCTTTCCGCATCAAGAATGGAGAAGCATTACCATGAAGGCTGGACACTATGTGATCCTTCACGCCCTCCAACAGAATCCTTCGACACTTTGTTGTCTTCTTTTGCCATGCGTCAAGTACGGCAGCATCAGTAGAAGTAGGCTTTGGAATTTCTGCATCTATGAACTCCTTCAACCCATTGTCATCCAAAGTCTTCCTACATCCCGTCCTTCCATGCAATATAATTCGAGCCGCCCTCAAGGGCAACTCCCACCGCAATCCGTTGAAAGACATCTCAACTTCGACAATTAAGAAAACACTGCTGCAAATTCAAATTCCACCAGCACAAAACTCAACCGCTTCAATGTTTTGCAATTGCTCCAATGATCAATATCGCTCTGATACCATGTAGAAATTTGAATAACTGTTAAATTATTCACCGAGATTATCGTGATCACACACTATTTGAGATTCATGCATAATACATAACCTCTTCTTCTATTGATCATTAATTGCGGAAATATAAACAATCGCATGTGCACATTAAAACCATAAACAATCACACATATAAACACAGTATTTATGGGAAAGCTTAAAGCTAAAAACCCCCAACTATCTGTATATTATAATGATAGAGATCATGTAACGATCATTGTACAAACTCCTCACAAGCTCTCAGTACAATCTCCAATTGTTACACACTACACAAGCTCAGATCTAGCAAAACACATGCTCCAATCTGCTCCACCTGTTAGCCTGCCTCTACTGCACAATCCTTATTGGCATCTCCATCAATGTGTGGTGCAAACTCATGCACCAGTATAGTCACAACTGATAGTCACACTTGCTCTTTCACCTACCTCTCCACTGGTCTCCACTGAAACTGTCCATGCACTGAAGTTAACTGATGTATTCTTTAGTTGATTAATGAGTTTATAATTAGTTAATTAATTAATAATTAATTCACACTACTCTCACTAGTGTATCAATCAGTTAGACTAGATACAACTAGCTCAACTATGTTTAACTGAGTTAAACTGAACACAACTCCATTAACTCCTCAATCAACTCCACCAAACTCTGTCACCTGAGTTCTAACTGAAGTCTCCATGCAATAGCTCCACATAACCCCTAGGAATAGCTGCCCCTTCTTTCACTATACATGCACATCTGTGCACTTAACTGAAGTGCTCCAAGAGGATAAGATAATGTTTAGAGTCCAAATATTATTAAGAGCTAATAATATTCGACATATCTATTTTTAGACTAGCAATCTAAAAATAGATTCCGCCCAGTATGTCTAGGAATAGAAGTCCATCTATTTTTCCCGACTTGACCAACTATCCACAAATAGCATCCTGCAACTCATAGAACATGATCCATATGTCTAAAAATAGACATAGTCTAAAAATAGACTTTGGCCAAAATTAGCCTGCGGGCCCACTTAGTGAAGGCGACTTCTTTTCACTAAGCTCATCATCTTGTTGCAATCTCAACGTCACAAATCCTATCCTACCCTACTTTGGAGTTTTCACCACTCATCCTTTGATCCTATCCCTCCATCAAAGGTGGATCTAAAACCTTAGACTGGTATTTGGATGAGAAATCCTAACTTACCCCTCTCTCCTATATATTTACCATCTTTCTTATGCAAAGGTTAGAATGAAGAATGAGTGAATAGTTGGCTTTAGAGAAACTCTACCCTTATGTTGCTATAGTGAGTGGTTATTATCTCATGCATTAGGGTGAGTGGAGGTGCATATTGTGACAAGGAAAGGACAATTCAACAACTTGGAGGAGCTCTTCTATAAGATCAACTACTACTTATGGTTGTAATAACCTTCTATTTACATTAATGCAAATAATTCTATGTTTTCCTATATGTGATGTTGATTCATATATTTCAATACCATGTTGATCTATTAAATAGAGTATTTAGACGATAATACATAGATCTCGTAGTTTATTGGGTTGTTTTATCTGACTGTGCAAGTTCTAATTTTGGAAATCAGAGCCGAAATTGGAGCTTCCAAGCTAAAGAAGGAGCGAAGTGAGTGAGAAGTTCCAGGTAGGCCTCACCCCGTCATGTATTTACTTTAAGGAAAAGAATTGGGTTCCTTGTCTCTCTATTGTTCTAGGTTGACCACCAAACCTAGGGGAGATACTTTTGTCAGCAAACGTAAATCTCGTATAACAAATTGACGACTCAGTTGGGGAAAAGAGTATTCCCTTGGTGGTTTTCCTTGTCCTTTGTGTTTGATTACCTCCTTAACATACCTTTGTTGTATCATACAACCAAGAACATACCTAGGAAGTGGTTTCATTCAACCTTTTTTACAATTCTTGTGTCGAAATCCTCTTTCTCGGGCCCAATGCTCCCCCAGTGCCTCTAGCAGATCATTGCACCTCACTCAGGCCCACTCTTTCCCAACATTGCAAAGCACTAGTGCCTTCTCTACACCAGTGTTGGCCCCTATTTTTACACAAATTTTTCCTTGGTTTCTGAGCCTCTCTTTCATCAACCTGCTTCCAGCTGGATTTCCCTGAGTCTTGAGTGTATTGTGGTCTCTCCAAAACCTCCATTTGGTTTTCATTTGTGTTTGTTTCCCTTTGGTAAGAATTGGTTTTGATTTTTCTCTGTTCTTATCATTTAGTCATTTGCAAACTCGTCTTGTTTAATTGTTGATCGCTTGGATGAATTTTTGTTTGAGTCCTCATTCTGAAAAGTATAATTGAATCAGTAATTAAACATTTGCATCTTAGTTTTCTTCATTCTCGAAAATTAAGTGTGGTGAGAAGAAAAATTGTGCATTGACATTTAGGGTTTTGTATGTGCATTAGTATAGGAACAGTTGCATCTCTTGTTTGCTGCAAATTGTGTGCTTCATCTTGGTTGTTTCTTCCCTTCCTTAGCTAGATTTTCATTGAAATAGTAAATATTTCTATTTTCTCATGCTAGATTTTCATTTTAGGATATTTAGGTGACATTCGTGGTGAGCCCCAAAACTACAACTTAATCAAAGATTAGACCCAGGAAAGTTACATCCTATGTGGTTGGGCCCATACATTGTCAAGTGTGTCCTTACATAAGGGGCCTATGAGTTAGTAGATCTTGATGGAATTCCTCTGTTACAGCCTAGAAATGGGTTGTACCTCAAAAAATAATCACAATAATGTCAATCCGGAAGTCAATTAATGATACTTTTATAGATTTCAAAATATTGAAATAAAAGTGTTAGATGACAGGTTGGAGGCCGAAATTTGATACTTAGCTTCTCAATGAATTTCTAAGAGGCTTAATTACAAATAGATCACACTATATTCAAGTTTAACTCAACTTTTAATCCAAAATATTTGATATTTAGTTGTAGAAATATATCCTACAACATTAAATCTTACCATCAAGGTAGAACAAATCAAATAATACAATTTTGAGATAAACATTTGAATGTCCTCCCCACTTAGTGTTGTTGCACAATAAATGTTAGGTTTTATGACCCAAAAAAAGTAAAACAATCAGATTGAACTAAATTTTTTTTTTTAATTTAAATACTACTCTTAGGAGAATTTTTCTATTAATATAATAGTATTTAATTTGTAAATTAAATTACTTTATTATTAATATAATAACATATCATTCTTTTAAATGCGATTAGATATATAATAATTATTAATATAATATTTTAAATGATTTTATTACATATTAATTAAATTTACTTATTATAATGGGAGATAATTAAATTTATTTTGAATAACTACTTTTTAACCTTTGAATAATTACCTTTAACCTCCTTTTGAGCTACTAATCTTAGACATATTTGCTTGTGGTCCCCACTAAATTTAACCTTTTAACGTTGTTCCTGTGCCTAGAGTTACAAAAATTTTGAGCTTTCGTCCATGAACTTGGGAAGTTTATTTTTTGACAAATGTAAACCAGATTCTGGTAGATATTGTTTTATTTCTCTTTTGTGTGGAAACGTGAATATATATATATATATTTGGTACTCCGCGCATTTTTATTTTGTGGAAACATAACCCTGCTACCGCTACTATATGTCACTGTTGCTGCAAGCAGTGACATAAAAAACAAATAAATCATAAAAAGTATTCAATTACGGTGAAAATTATTATATATTTAACCCAATTAGTATGGTCTATCATCATAAATATCTAATAGGTTTTCAACAAACACATCTTTAATTTCATAATTTTAATTTTTTTTCACATCATTTTGTATTATTAGATATTTTGTAAACTTTTTAATAATAATGAAATTTTTTTACATTTTTATCATATAAAATAAATTATTATTTTTTAATAATTTTATGATATATATTTAATTTTTTAGTTTAACTAATAAATAAAATGATATTTTGCATAATATTTTTTCTGGTTATTTTAAACCAAATTTTGTAGAGATTTTTAAAAACTTGATTTTCAGTTGTTTAATCTTTGAGTGTAGGTCTTTCATGATGTTGAATCTATTTATACATTCAAAATGTATTTTAAATATCAAAAAATCACAATCTTGCTTGAAATTATATTGGAAGATTTAGATGAAAAATATAATTTTATCTATAAATTAGACTAAACTATGCTTATATTGAACTAAAATCTTTTATTTTCAAATCCAATTCTAAATATTTATGTATTTATTTTTCATTTTAATATAGATATAACTTTAATCTCCTATTTTCGAACCTAATAGTAATATTTTATTTAAAACAAAAAACAAAAATAAACTTTAATCATTCTTATTTTTTTTAACTAAATACATTTATGTATTTATTTTTTATTTTTTATTTTAATATGGATATAATTTTCTATTTTTGCGCAAAAACAAATATTTAATGTTTTTTTTTTTTGAATTAAGGCTTATATTAATCAAAAATCAAATTTACATGGATTTTCCATAATGACCATGGAGAATGAAAGATGCAGCCTCTCCTCACCATATTGTAACTGACTCTACTACCAGAAGAAGAGAGTTCCCATGCACCCCAAAAATTAAAGATTCCCATAACCCAAATTACATTAAGGCCAAGGGCAAAGCTGGCTAGTCTCATTACCAAACAAAGTCATACATTGTTTACAACCATAAACATTGCCTTCCACTTTCAAACAAGAGGGATCTCACCAACTTTCCATATAAAAACCATACAAAATTATCATGAACAATGTAACGTAGACAACTATATTGACACTGTGGATAAGGTGTTGGATTTTCACATTCACTTTATTGGGAATCAATCATGTGGATTAACTACCATTCTTAGAAAGATAATGATAATGGTTTGGAAGTTTACTAATGTGTGGGCATTTTGGTGTAACGGAAAGTCTAATATGATATCATAGATTTGGCCCAGATTTGATTCCCTGATTTAAGTTTGAGAGGGATGTTGGATTTTCACACTCAACCTCTGAAATCCACCTTGGGACCACTTAAAAAAATAATGATAATAATTTTAAAAATATAATAATAATGATTTGGAAGTTTAATATTTATAAGTTTTGGTGTAATAAAAAAATAATATAAAAAACTTAACATGGTATTAGAGCTTTGGCTCACGTTTGATTTTCTGATTTAAATTTGAGAAGAGTGTTGGATTTTCACACTCACCTCATTGGAAATCGATCATATGAATTAACTTTTGAAATTCACCTTAAAAATAATGATAATAATTTAAATAATAATAATAATAATAATAATCATTTAGACTTTTAATATTTATGGGTTTTAGTGTAATAAAAATATAATATAAAAATATATATATATATATATTTTTAAAAACTGAATAAGGATAGATTTTTCCTGTTTTAAAAAAATAAACATAAACCCAAATGAGCATGAACCTAACACCATTGAATCCACTCTAGAACTCGCATTCTTCTAATGGGAAAAAGGAGTTTGCATTGCAGGGGTTTGAACAACAAACGAAGCAACCATTCGTGGCTTCAATACAAAAATAAGTGAAGTAATCCAATTAACGTACTGTCAAACACTGGCTTTCATAAACTTGTTGGAAAAAGATAGTTGAATATCCAGCAGAGTGGTGCACCGAAAGCTGTTGCGGGCCCTAACACATAGGTCGAGGATCGAACAGTGGATCAGTTACCATCCATCCCCATACCTATTAAATCGTCGTTGAAATCCAAACTCCCAAAAAACTGCGACCCTTCGCTGAACAGTGATGGATCTATCTTCTTTCATCGCTTTAGTTGACATTTAACTAATAACATAGCACTCTGTAACAATGTTTGAAGTTCTGTTATTATAAGTCCTTTTCATGAAGGGAAATTTTCAACCACTCTGTAACAATGTTTGAAGTTCTGTTATTATAGCACTCTGTAACAATGTTTGAAGTTTTGTTATTATAAGTCCTTTTCATGAGGGGAAATTTTCAACCTCAATTGATGTGAAATGCTATCTTTCTCTGTTTCCAGTTGGTTCATGAAAATTTCAACCTGAATTGATGTGAAATGCCATCTTTCTTTGTTTCCAGTTTAGCCAACTGGAGAAATTTCAACCTTCAATCATTACAACAAACATGACGAACAACGTACAAAGTAAAGCTGGGAAAAGGGAAATCTTTTAAAGTGGGTCTCAAATATACAAATACCAAATAGTTGCAAGACTAAACCTGAAACAAATTTCAACCTTCAATCATTAAAACAAACAACTTTACAAAGTAAAGCCGGGAAAAAGGTGAATATTTTCAAGTGTGTCTCAAATATACAAGTACCAAATAGTTGCAAGAGGATGAAAAATTTATGAGACATGCTCCTTGTACATAAAGAGACACATATATATACAGAGTTTGAAAGGATAGATGTTCCTATTCCTTCAGTACAATCATTAAAACAAACAACGTTATAAAGTAAAGCCGGGAAAAAGGGAATATTTTCAAGTGTGTCTCAAATATATAAGTACCAAATAGTTGCAAGAAGATGAGAAATTTATCAGGCATGCTCCTTGTACATAAAGAGACACATATATATACAGAGTTTGAAAGGAAATTCTTTCATATATAGAGGATAGATGTTCCTATTCCTTCAGTAGTTCAATCATTAAAACAAACAACGTTACAAAATGAAGCCGGGAGGGAATATTTTCAAGTGTATCTCAAATATACAAGTACCAAATAGTTGCAAGAGGATGAGAAATTTATGAGGCATGCTCCTTGTACATAAAGAGACACATATATAGAGAGTTTGAAAGGAATTTCCTTCATATATATATAGAGGATAGATGTTCCAATTCCTTCAGTAGTCACAATTTCAAGTTCATAGAAACTGAATTTATTTCCTGAATTAATTTCCGAATTTGGATTTTAAGATCATCATAAATTTTCCTTTTCAATGTAAATGTAAACTATCATAATGTATCTTTTATATACTATGAAAAACAGAAACAGTATATTATACAGAACCAAACCGCTTACTGACTAGCTAACCCAAAAAAGCCCAGGAAGCATCACTGATCATTCATACCTCCATGCTGATTTGGTTTTCAATCACTTTAATCATTTTTCTTTTCAGTAACCTGAGGACATCAATAAAAATTCAATTTTAATTTATTTGAACATTTATGTCTGAACTTTTAGTGTCCCTTCAAGAAAGGATGAAATTTTTTTCAAAAGCAGTTTTAGATCTAAGATCAAGGTAACCAGTGATATATTTGTAAGGCCATTGCCATTGCCCCGATCAACAGACACTATTTATGTTTGAGGACTATTTATGTTTGAGGATTATTGTGAAATGCAATAGCCATGTAGGATTATTACAACAGGATCTGCAAGGTAACTTTAATGGTTAATTCAATTAGACTAAATAGTTATGTATCAACAACAATTTTTATAATGTCTTATAATGTAATCACTCTCATTTGATTGAATATGAACTATAATACTACAGAGTTTTTTTCTTACTGAAAAAAATAAAAATAAAAAAAAATTCATGTTTAAAGCAAAGCTCATTCAACACAAACTAACTTCCATAAACTGTTAGCTTAATGCTGCAACTCATATTTTTTCATCAAACCTGCATCCCCATTTCAGCCAAAAACCATGGGCACACAGGGTTCACCCCATGGTGAATACTATTTGTAGGTATGCCCAAGATGAATATTTGTTTATCTACCAAGGAATTAAATCGACCTTGTCCTTTGCTCAATCAACACAATACCAAAGGGGCATAAAGAATCAAATGAAGTGAAGCAGTGAAACAATCAAATATTTCCTGATTGAACAATGTGATGCATTTGCCAAAGTGCATTCTCTATATCGTTGTCACAACCTAATGTGATGCATTTGCTAAAGTGCATTCTATATCAAATTTAAACCTTTCAAACATCACTTGATGTACACAATATGCCCCATTCTTGCATTTACGAGGCTTTGCTTCCCAAAAGGGAATAGATGACGTACTGCCTTTGATCAACTGTTTTCATCTACAAAGTTGTGGCAAACTTCTGCCATGCATTCATAATAGACAGGATCTTCCATTTGAATAAGGTTTTGAATTTCTTTCCGGTTCGAGTGCGAGTAGCGCCATTTTTTTTATCTTGCAGTTCTAGACATAAGGTGCCGTGGTGTAGTTGGTTATAACGTCAGTCTAACACATTCAAAAGCTCCAGTTATTTTCCTTGCAGTTTTAATCATATGGTGGCGTGGTGCCATTGATTATCACGTCAGTAGGTTCTCCGGTTGAACTCCTTCCAGTTTTCATGTCAATGTCTTTATATACAGAGCATCCAATCATAAAAGTCAATTACCACTTCCTAGACATCTGGTGACCTAGGAGTAGCTAGTTTTCACTTCAATCTAAACTATATCTGGTGCCGTGGTGTAGTTGGTTATCACGTCAGTCTAACACACTGAAGGTCTCCGGTTCAAGTCCGGGCGGCGCCATCTCTTTTGCTGCAGTTTGTTGAAGCTCCGTTTCTTCAACTTCGGGATGGAACATCCGCACTGAAATATGGAATACATGATATTAGTACTGATGGACTTATGACAGAAACATAAAAAAAAACCGCTGTTTTAAATGTCATGTTGAGAAATTATAGATGATGATGGTGCCGCTTATAATAGGATCAGAGTATGACTTTATCATAAAAATCCGCTGTTTTAAATGTCATGTTGAGGAATTCTAGAGGATGATGGTACCAATTATAAGCGGATCAGGGTATGACTTGATGATGATAAGAGTTCTGAGTGATAACATTGTCTGAATCCAGGAGATCTAGACTGATAAACTACCATAGCAAGTACAACTGGCTCGACGTTACCTCCTCTGTCATAAATCGTCTGGCTACCAAGCACAAGGTTGGAGGTTCAAATCCTCCTTTTTAGGGTTTAGTGGATTTTGAAAACTCAACAAAAACATATCCTGGTTGGTAAGTACTTACTGATATGCCTTTTCCTTTGAGGATATCTGGGTAAAAAGAACCTCTTTCATGGTTAGGATATCTGGGTCAAAAGAACCTCTTGGTTAAGGATCTATAGGTATGCAGATTTTGAAAATTGATATGCCTTTTCCTTACAGGATATCTGGGTCAAAAGAACCTCTTGGTTAAAGATCTATAGATATGCAGATTTTGAAAATTCAACCAAACATATCTTGGTTAGACTCACTGATATGCCTTTTCCTTACAGGTAATCTGGGTCAAAAGAAGCTCTTGGTTAAAGATTTATAGATATGTGGATTTTGAAAATTCAACAGAACATATTTTGGTTACTAAGGACTTACTGATATGCCTTTTTCCTTACAGGTTATCTCGGTCAAAAGACCTCTTGGTTAAAGATTTATTAGTATGTGGATTTTGAAATTTCCACAAAACATATTATTTATAAAAATGAAGATTGTAATGGAATGTCAGGTTT
The DNA here is from genome assembly GCA_034641835.2 of Pinus albicaulis. NCBI lineage: Eukaryota > Viridiplantae > Streptophyta > Pinopsida > Pinales > Pinaceae > Pinus > Pinus albicaulis. The sequence goes on along the minus strand of CM076575.1, from coordinate 556,099,596 downwards.
CTTTTGAATTGTTTGTATATAAGTTATTTATAAAAATGAAAACATTTTTTTTCTGTTTTGTTTATATTTATTTATAAAACTGAAAAAAGAAATGTGTCATGGAATGTTATATTTTTTCTGAATTACTTGTATTTGGGAGTCATTTTTATGTTTTTCGCAGATTTTAAAATATTTGGAAATCACATAAACATGAGCGAAGTAATTGCAAAGTTTTACTTGACATCTCTATTTTATCTGTAACAATGTTTTAAGTTGTTTTATTGTATTCCTCCTTAAAAAGACAAATTTTCAACTTGAATCAATGTAAAATGCTATCTTCCTCTACTTCTAGTTAGCAAAAGTGCAGACAAATTTCAATCTATCATACTCAGTCAGAGCTTCTTGGGTTCTTGTTGGATGTTGCTGGGAGCGAGTCTTTACGAAGGTTTTGGGATAAGTTTTGAAGCATGCCAGACTCAACTTCTAAAATATCCAACCTTTTCTTTTGTTGCACCAGTAAGTTTTTTATGCTTACATGTTGTTCACTCGCTTGCATCTTAATAGTGTTAGAAAAAAGAAAGTATGGGTTACACTGTATATGTTCCTTGTGGCAACTTGAAAATATCTTAAGATCCATAACCTTTTTGTTATCCATTATTGTACTGAGGAACTTTAATCCTTTAAGCTGAATTTAAATATGGTAAACATTATCTGCATAGAATTTACAACCCTGGAAGAGTTAGCCACCAATTCCCTTACTAGGGAACCTACCAATATAGAATTTTCACTTGTCAGAGGCTGCCAATATCGATATAACAAGGAGTCTGACAAAAGGATTCGAGTAAAACTAGAAAACCAAAGAAAATGACTACTACTTATAGTTCAATATGTGACAATTCAATATGTGGCTAGGATTTCAACAATAACCTAGGAGGCCAAGCTCTTTAAATAACGTTAGAAGAACCAGAGAGAAAAGGTACCAATAAGGCCAATGAAAGTCCACGAAAGTCAATGAAAGATAGAATGAATTTTAGCAATTGTATTATTGATTGTTGAATATGTTGAGGGATTAGACAACTCACATATATAACTATCAAAAAGTGTAGCTCACTGCACTTTGATAGATGAGAGTTTGTTTATAGTGTGGTTCACTATCTTTTGGAAGATCGAGAAGTGTCAATTATAGAAAGTTCATCAAAGATGGTCAGAGACGATTATGTCTAAAATGAGTATGGGAAGCTCCAAAATTGTGGTGGTTAAAAGAGCGTTTTTCTGGAGACTTCAGATTGGCGATAAGTGCCGAGGAAGACCAATAAGACAAATGTGACTATATGTGAACTATAACTTGCGCTTTTTGTATTAATATTTGTAATTATGTAATGTGAGCACCATTCCCAAGTGCCCCTTTTAATGCTTACATTATATAATTACAAATATTAATACATAAAACACAAGTTATAGTTCACATATAGTCACATATGTCTCACTAGTCTTCCACGACACTTATCCCCACTGAAGTCTCCCAGACAACGTTCTTTTCACCACTACAATTTTCGACCTTCTTGTTCAACTCATTTAGGACATATTCGCCTCTGACCATCTTTGATGAACTTTGTATAATTGACACTTCTCGATCTTCCGAAGGAAAACCTCGATATTGGACCACCCTATGTACAAGCTTTCATCTATCAAAGTGCAACAAACTACACTTTTTGATAGTTATATAGGTGAGTTATCTGATTACTAGGCATATTCAATGGTCAAGTATGCAAGTGACCTTTTTACATACATAGATCTCACAACTTAACGTGTAAATGATGCTCTGGAAGTCTGAAACACAACAAGATCCATCAACCTATAACAGAGTCACACAATCAAATTAGCCATAAGTTCTTTTTACACCAAAAAACATGAAAAACCACTAATTTAATTATATTTCACCTTTAAATAATTAATTATCCACTTAAAAAAAAACAACAACAACAACTAACAAACACCATGACTACAAAACCAACTCCCATATTTTGCGATCCCACCTTTTCACCCACTGCTGAAAAACTGAAACTCATAACAACGAAACCAATCACTGTTCTTTTACAACAATGTTGGTGTTAAGAGCAGAGACAACACGGTTGCGGATGGCCACAAAACCCATAAAGAAAAGACCCATGCAGTCTCTGATACAGGACCATAAGGCTTAGAGGCAAAAGGCTTCATTAATTATTCCAAAAATCCAAAAAAAAAGTTCCAAGCAAAGGTGTTGGTACCTTTAGCTGTCAATTTCCAGCTTTACTAGATAGGGTTGAACTAATATTTAGGGAAGGTTGAACAACTTTAGATTTGTTTCAGCATATTTAGCTTCAGTTGATCGAATTTAGGAAGATATTGTGTAATTAGGATTTTTCTAAAATTAGAGAATTCGATCCTAATTAAGGAGGTCGATGGTTATGTAAAAGAACTATAAAAATGTAACCTCTGCAAGAGAGGAATTCGGAATTGGCCGTAGAAGAATTTCTTGTGAGGGCTTGGCCTCTGTTTAATAAAATTGCAGTATTTGTTTAAGCTGTTGTTATACTTGGCAATCCCCGTGGGGCTTCACCTTCGAAAAATTCATTGATATATATGTCTTCTGTGTAGACATCGAGTGCAAATTGAATTTATATTAGTCTTTGTGTGAAAGAGGGGATTAGTTCTTTAGAAACCCGTTTAAATTCATATTTTCTATGTATGAATTGAACATATTTAAACTCTGTGTATAAAGGCTTGGGGAAAATCGAGAAGGAACAGCAGAAATCCTCGTGGATTCCGCAGTTGGGAAGGAACAACGTTGGGAAGGAACAACATTAGAAGGAACAACAAAAAAAAATCGTGTTTAAACGTGATTTAACCCAAAGTTGAAGGTTAGTGGTTTTAGGAAACCATACCACTGGTTTCGCACAGCCTTTAGGCCGGGAGTGGTTTTTATGCAAATCAACGCGATCAAATTAAAACTTGACACGTCACACCAACAAAACCGGCGATTTCACGTTGCATTTGGTTGTTAAAGCTTTGGGGTCGAATGAATGTGAATACCGTCCGATCAGGATCGGTGGAGATCCGACGGTAATCGCGCTGAAAGATGCAAGGAGTTTAATCCAAGGTTTGGATCCGAAGTTTTACGCAATGAAACTTTATTAATATTTGAAGTCCGGTTATATGTGGGGCCAAAAGGCTTTAACATTGTTTAAAGCATTGTTTATTATTATATTGCCGAGGTTTGAGATATTCACTCCAACAAGGGTTTAAAACATTGTTTTACAAGTCAAGTTATTACATTCCCGAGGGGTTTTTGAACTTTGATTAAAGTAGGTTTATTATATTTCCGAAAGGTTTTCAAAGGGGTGGTTTAAGTGATTTATAATATGGCCGAGGGTTGGAATATGGTTTTAAAAAGCACTTTAGTAAAGTGTTGGAAATTGGGAAATACATTGCAAGAAGCGTTTTAAACCTTGTTTAAAAGTCAAGTATCATATTGTTCCACAGTTCTATAAACCTTGGATTAATGTACATTTTTTTAATGTTTTACCAAACAGATTTCATAACTTTTGATGAATGGAAGTGGAAAGGGAGATCAGCAACAGATTCCTCGAGAGTTAGAAAGCATTGTACAAAAGTTTGAATAGCTCTCCTTAATGCCTGCACCCACACTACCATCATTTGTGGTATCAAAGCCATCTTCAAAGCATTTTTCAGATATTGAGCAGACTTCTAAAAGCTAGAAGAAGAAATCCAATATGGTTGTCAGAATTGGTAGAGGTGTTGCTAGTAGAAGAAGAGGTAGGCTAGCTGCAAATGACGAAGTACTGGAGACTATGCAGCAGATTCAAGCCAGATTGGAAGCAATTGAAGTAGGACACCCGAGAGATCCTGAAGATGTTAGTGAACCTGAAGTTGAAGAAGAAGAAGATAATATTGAGATTACCCCTGATGTGATATTCTTTAAATCAGTTTTAGGCTCTACATCCATGCCTAGGCTTAAAGTATCAGCTTTTGCAGGAGGATTGAATCCAGAAGAGTTGATAGATTCGATCAATGAGATGAATAAATGCTTTTATTATGAATAAATGGGTGAAGAAAAGAGAATTAAATTTTCTGTTACAAGGTTGAAAGGTAATGTAGCACTTTGGTGGGATGGAGTGCAAGCATAGAGAAGTAGATTTGGTAAATATCCAATCAAGAATTGGAACGGAATGGTGGCAAAGCTGAGAGGTAATTTTTTGCCTAGTGATTATCAGCTTTCATTATTCAGACAAATGCAGAATCTTAGACAAAGATTAATGACAGTGAAAGAATACAAAGAAGAATTTTACAAAGTGAGTATAAGAGCAAGAAAAATCCAAGACATAGCTGAGAAGATTTCCAGGTATGTAAATGGTCTGAAAATGGAGATTCAAGATGAGATTAGTATATTGTCTCCTAAGACAGTAGAATAGGCTTACCAGATGGCCTTAAAAGTTGAAGAAAAACTCCTGAGAAAGTAATCTTCCAAAGGAAGAGGTACTTTCCAAGGAAAGCGAAGTCAAGGTGGTAGAGGAAGATCTACAACACCAAGAGATGGAGCTAGCAGCAGCCCACCTCAGCATGCACCCACAGAAGGTGATGCAAGTGTAGTGGTAGAAGGAGTTCTAATAAGAGGAAGAGAAGTGAGATGTACATATGTACCAACAAATTGGGACATAGAGCTTATGAATGCCCACGAAGAAATAGAATGTGGGGACAAGTCACCAAGTCGAGAGAAATACGGTGCTGCTCAAAGCTTGGAGAAAGGCACTTAGCAAAGTTACATCAGAACAGAGAAAGAGATTAGAATCTTTGGTGGTTAACAAAGTTTTGTTGAAACAAACAAAGGAAGTTGCTGAACCAACACAGATAAAGACTTTGTTCAGAAGTGTGTGCAAAGTTCAAGGGAAATGTTGTCAATTGGTGATTGATATTGGCAGTACAAATAATTGTCTCTACAGAGGTGATAGAGAAGTTGAAATTGAAGACAAGGGAACATCCAACACCCTACAAGGTGTCATGGCTTCAGAACGGACATCAGCTGATTGTAAAAGAACAATGTGAAATAGAATTGCAGATGGGCAGCAACAAAGATAAAATCATGTGTGATGTGATGCCTATAGATGTGTGTCACATATTGCCAGGTAGACCTTGGCAATATGACAGAGCAGCAATGCATGATGGTAAGAGAAACACTTACAAGTTTTTCAAGGATGGTATGAATCAAACATTGTTACCTATGGAAGAAGGAGATGCATCAAGCAAAAAGTATGATCCAAAGACTTTATTGTTGAGTGGAAAAGAATACTTGCAGCAGATTGAAGATGATGAGGTAAATTTTGCTTTATTTTGCAAACCTAAGGTAGTATTTACTTCTACTAGAATTTCTGATTTTCCAATTGAAATTCAAGAAATGTTGGAAAGTTATTGTGATATTATTGTGGATGATTTGCCTGATGAATTACCACCTGTAAGAAGAATCAGTCATTAGATAGATTTGATTCCAAGATCAAATCTGCCAAGCTTACAGAATGACTCTTACAGAAAATGAAGAAATCAAAAAACAAGTGCAAGAATTGGTTGACAAAGGTTTGATCAGAGAAAGCTTGAGTCTTTGTGCAGTACCTACAGTGTTAAGTCCGAAGAAAGATGGAGGTTGAAGAATGTGCACTGATTCAAGAGCAATCAACAAAATAACAATCAGGTATAGATTTCATTTACCTAGAATTGAAGATTTGATGGACTGTTTGAGTGGAGCAAGATATTTTTCAAAACTAGACTTGAAAAGTGGGTGTTATCAGATTAGTATAAGAGAAGGTGGTGAATGGAAAACAACCTTTAAAACAAATGAGGGATTATATGAATGGATGGTAATGCCTTTTGGGTTATCAAATGCACCTAGCACCTTTATGAGGCTCATGAATGAAGTATTAAAGGAATTTATTGGTAAATTTGCAATAGTATATCTAGATGATATATTAATTTACAGCAAAACAAAGGAAGAACACCTGAGACATCTTAATTATGTCTTAAGGAAGTTACATCAAGAGAAGTTACTGATAAATTTAAAGAAATGTTCATTCATGAAAGAAGAATTGGTATATCTAGGTTTTGTTGTTTCTGCTGAAGGATTAAAAATGGATCCAGAGAAGATAAAGGCAATTGTGGAGTGGCCTTCACCAAAAAGTGTTTTTGAGGTAAGAAGTTTTCATGGTCTTGCTAGTTTTTATAGAAAATTCATAAGGAATTTTAGTAAGATCAATGCACCTATCATTGAAACCATAAAGAAGGACAAACAACCATTCAAGTGGACTGCTGAAGCTGAAAGGAATTTTCAGTTCTTAAAGCAAAAGATAACTGAGAAACCTGTCTTAGTTTTGCCTGATTTTAATAAACCATTTCAAGTAAAATGTGATGCTAGTGGGGAAGCTATTAGAGCTGTATTAAGTCAAGAAGATAGACCTGTAGCATATTTCAGTGAGAAGCTGAATGAGACAAGGAGGAAGTACTCTTCTTATGACAAGGAATTTTATGCAATTGTACAGTCATTGAAGAAGTGGAGACATTATTTAATGTCTAAAGAATTTGTGCTATATTCAGATAATCATGCTTTACAGTATATTATGCAACAGCCTAAATTGAATCAAAAACATGCAAAATGGGTTAAATATCTTCAAATTTTTAACTTTGTATTGAAGCATATAAGTGGTCAAGCAAATAAGGTAGTTGATGCCTTGAGTAGAAAAAGCATTCTTGTTCAAAAAAATCGAATTGAAGTGGTAGGTTTTGATTTTTTTAAAGAACTCTATAAAACAAATTTGGATTTCAAAGAAACATTTGAAGCATGCTGTAATCCTGTTTTGATAAACAGAAGTCAGTGGTTAGATTATTTCTTGCAAGAGGGTTTATTGTTCAAAAGAAATCAGTTGTGCATACCAAATTGTTCCATGAGAGAAAATTTAATCAAAGAAAAGCATAATGGGGGACTTGCTGGACATTTTGGTGTTGATAAGACTTATGAGCAGCGAAGTCATTTTTATTATTGGCCAAAGATGAGATTTGAAGTGGAAAAGTATGTGAAGAATTGTAAAATTTGTCAATATGCAAAGGGGAGAAGTCAAAATGCAGGTTTGTACATTCTATTGCCTAGTATTCCAAACAGACCTTGGGATATGGTAAGTATGGATTTTGTTTTAGGATTGCCTAAGACACGGAGAGGGAATGATGCAATTTATGTTGTAGTTGAAAGATTTTAAAAAATGACACATTTTATTCCATGTTATAAAACCAGTGATGCTACTCATGTTGCCAATTTGTTTTTCAAAGAGATTGTTAGATTACATGGGTTACCTAAAAGTATTGTTTCTGATAGAGATACCAGGTTTGTTGGTCATTTTTAGAGGACATTGTGGAAGAAGCTTGGTACTAAACTGAGTTTCAGCTCATCTTATCACCCTCAAACTGATGGGCAGACTGAAGTAGTGAATAAAAGTTTGAATAATCTTTTGAGAAGTCTTGCAGGAGAACATCCTAAACAGTGGGATCATATTTTACCACAGGCATAATATGCATACAATGATTCACCTAACAGAAGTACAGGACAGAGTCCATTCCATATAGTTTATGGGATGCACCCAAGATGAGTATCTGAATTGAGGAACTTGGGAAAAACATAAATGAGGAGTGCTGATGGAGAGGAATTTGCTTCAGAGATTCAAGCAATACATGAACAGGTAAAGCAGCAGCTACAAGACAGCAGCATCAAGTACAAGAACAGAGCAGATTTTAGCAGAAGAGAAGTTAATTTTGAAGTTGGTGATTTGGTTTTGGCACACTTAAGAAAAGAAGATTTCCAAAGAAGCAGTATAACAAGTTAAAATTCAAAAAGATAGGACCATGCAGGATACTGAGGAAATTTTCTGCTAAGCCTGTGAAATTGAATTACCATCTGATATTGGAATATCTCCAATATTCAATGTTGCTGATTTGTACAAGTATGAAGATGGTGGCACAGATGACAGACCAGAAGACAGAGAACAAATTGACTGGGTAAAACAGTTACCTACAGCAAAGCCATTACAACGAGAGAGGATCTTAGACAAGAAAGTGTTTAAGAAGACCAGGGGATAGGAGTATTTTCAATACTTGATTAAGTGGAAGGATCAGTCAATTGAAGATGCTACCTGGATGACAGAAACCATGCTGCAGAAACAGAGCAGTTCTGTAGAAAAAATCATGGACAGGAGCCCATGAAGATTTTTGTCCTTGGGAGTCTGATGCAGGAGCATGAGGCTTAGAGGCAAAATGCTTCATTAATTATTCCAAAAATCCAAAAAAATATTCCAAGCAAAGGTGTTGGTACCTTTAGCTGTCAATTTCCAGCTTTACTAGATAGGGTTGAACTACTATTTAGGGAAGGTTGAACAGCTTTAGATTTGTTTCAGCATATTTAGCTTCAGTTGATCGAATTTAGGAAGATATTGTGTAATTAGGATTTTTCTAAAATTAGAGAACTCGATCCTAATTGAGGAGGCCGATGGTTATGTAAAAGAACTATAAAAATGTAACTTCTGTAAGAGAGGAATTCGGAATTGTCCATAGAAGAATTGCTTGTGAGGGTTTGGCCTCTGTTTAATAAAATTGCAGTATTTGTTTAAATTGTTGTTATACTTGGCAATCCCCGGAGGGCTTCACCTTCGAAAAATTCATTGATATATATGTCTTCTGTGTAGACATCGAGCGCAAATTGAATTTATATTAGTCTCTGTGTGAAAGAGGGGCTTAGTTCTTCGGAAACCCATTTAAATTCATATTCTTTGTGTATGAATTGAACATATTTGAACTCTGTGTATAAAGGCCTGGGGAACATATTTGAACTCTGTGTTTGAACACGATTTAACCCAAAGATGAAGGTTAGTGGTTTTGGGAAACCATACCACTGGTTTCGCACAGCCTTTGGGCCAGGAGTGGTTTTTATGCAAATCAACGCGATCAAATTAAAACTTGACACGTCACACCAACAAAACCGGCGATTTCACGTTACATTTGGTTGTTAAAGCTTTGGGGTCGAATGAATGCGAATACCATCCGATCAAGATCGGTGGAGATCCGACGGTAATCGCGCTAAAAGATGCGAGAAGATTAATCCAAGGTGTGGATCCGAAATTTTACGCAATAAAACTTTATTAATATTTGAAGTCCGGTTATATGTGGGGCCGAAAGGCTCTAACATTGTTTAAAGCACTGTTTATTATTATATTACCGAGGTTTGAGATATTCACTCCAACAAGAGTTTAAAACATTGTTTTACAAGTCAAGTTATTACATTCCCGAGGGGTTTTTTAACTTTGATTAAAGTAGGTTTATTATATTTTCGAAAGGTTTTCAAAGGAATCGGTTAAGTGCTTTATAATATGGCCGAGGGTTGGAATATGGTTTTAAAAAGCACTTTAGGAAATTGGGAAATACATTGCAAAAAACCTTGTTTAAAATTCAAGTATCATATTGTTCCACAATTCTATAAACCTTGAATTAATGTGCATTTTATAAAGTTTTATAAAACAAATTTCATAACTTTTGATGAATGTGAGTGGAAAAAGAGATCTTGAACAGATTCCTCCACAGTTAAAAAACATTGTACAAAAATTTGAGTAGCTCTCCTTTAGGCCTCCACCCACACTGCCATCAGTGTCCTCCAAATCGAAATCGACTTTGCATATGGCGGCGATGCAACTGGTTTGGAGAATTTGAATTTTGATTCAATATGTATAGCCATCGGCATGTCTGAAGAAATTAAAAAGGGATTGAAAGTCACGGACAACATCACCAATGGAAACACCAAAGCGAAATAGTTGGTCTTCGAGACCATTCCTCCAATGGTGGCATGAGAAATCACTCTTCATTGTCCACGACCCAAGCTTGTAATTTTGTCGAGATCCGCCGACGAGCAAATTAAGACCTCTGCCATTTGCAAATTTAGCCATGAGATTTCATGATGCCACTCTAACATAGTGCGGAAGGGATGCTTCAATAGCCGGTTCTGGTTAAATTTTCTAGAGCACTGGCGCATCAATGACGGCCTGGGCATTGAAGTGTCGGGTGCATCTGTGACCTGTTGAACAATCGGAGAGAAAGATGCGGACCCTCTCTTTGCAATATGATGATTCTTTGATTCTTTAGGCTGGCTGAGACGGGAAACTCCCTGATATGCATTTTCCTTGGAGGTTATCTGGGTCGAAAGACCTCTTGGTTAAAGATTTATATGTATGCGTACATGTTATCTATTAAAATGAAGCATATCTTCCATTTCAATTTATCTTGGTTAGTGTCTCTTTTGAATACCTTGATTGCATATTCTCTGGATTGCGTTATTTATAAAAATGAAGATTGTAATGGAATGTCATGTTTCTTTTGAATTGTTTGTATATAAGTTATTTATAAAAATGAAAACATTTTTTTCTGTTTTGTTTATATTTATTTATAAAACTGAAAAAAGAAATGTGTTATGGAATGTTATATTTTTTCTGAATTACTTGTATTTGGGAGTCATTTTTATGTTTTTCACAGATTTTAAAATATTTGGAAATCACATAAACATGAGCGAAGTAATTGCAAAGTTTTACTTGACATCTCTATTTTATCTGTAACAATGTTTTAAGTTGTGTTATTGTATTCCTCCCTAAAAAGACAAATTTTCAACTTGAATCAATGTAAAATGCTATCTTTCTCTACTTCTAGTTAGCAAAAGTGTAGACAAATTTCAATCTATCATACTCAGTCAAAGCTTCTTGGGTTCTTGTTGGATGTTGCTGGGAGCGAGTCTTTACGAAGGTTTTGGGATAAGTTTTGAAGCATGCTAGACTCAACTTCTAAAATATCCAACCTTTTCTTTTGTTGCACCAGTAAGTTTTTGATGCTTACATGTTGTTCACTTGCATGCATCTTAGAAGTGTTAGAAAAAAAAACTCTGGGTTACACTGTATATGTTCCTTGTGGCAACTCAAAAATATCTTAAGATCCATAACATCTTTGTTATCCATTATTGTATTGAGGAACTTTAATCCTTCAAGATGAATTTAACTATGGTAAACATTATCTGCATAGAATTTACAACCCTGGAAGAGCTGGCCACCAATTCCCCTACTAGGGAACCTACCAATATAAAATTGTCACTTGTCAGAGGCTGCCAATATCGATATAACAAGGTGTCTGACAAAAGGATTCGATTAAAACTAGAAAACCAAAGAAAATGACTACTACTTATAGTTCAATATGTGACAATTCAATATGTGGCTAGGATTTCAACAATAACCTAGGAGGCCAAGCTCTTTATATAACGTTAGAAGAACCAGAGAGAAAAGGTACCAATAAGGCCAATGAAAGTCCACGAAAGTCAATGAAAGATAAAGTGAATTTTAGAAATTGTATTATTGATTGTTGAATATGTTGAGGGATTAGAAAACTCACATATATAACTATCAAAAAGTGTAGCTCACTGCACTTTGATAGATGAGAGTTTGTTTATAGTGTGGTTCACTATCTTTTGGAAGATCGAAAAGTGTCAATTATATAAAGTTCATTAAAGATGGTCAGAGACGATTATGTCTAAAATGAGTATGGGAAGCTCCAAAATTGTGGTGGTTAAAAGAGCGTTTTTTTGGAGACTTTAGATTGGCGATAAGTGTCGAGGAAGACCAATAAGACAGATGTGACTATATGTGAACTATAACTTGCGTTTTTTGTATTAATATTTGTAATTATGTAATGTGAGCACCATTCCCAAGTGCCCCTTTTAATGCTTACATCATATAATTACAAATATTAATATATAAAACACAAGTTATAGTTCACATATAGTCACATATGTCTCACTAGTCTTCCACGACACTTATCCCCACTGAAGTCTCCCAGACAACGTTCTTTTCACCACTACAATTTTCGACCTTCTCATTCAACTCATTTAGGACATATTCGCCTCTGACCATCTTTTATGAACTTTGTATAATTGACACTTCTTGATCTTCCGAAGGAAAACCTCGATATTGGACCACCCTATGTACAAGCTTTCATCTATCAAAGTGCAACAAACTACACTTTTTGATAGTTATATAGGTGAGTTATCTGATTACTAGGCATATTCAATGGTCAATTATGCAAGTGACCTTTTTACATACATAGATCTCACAACTTAATGTGTAAATGATGCTCTGGAAGCCCGAAACACAACAAGATCCATCAACCTATAACAGAGTCACACAATCAAATTAGCCATAAGTTCTTTTTACACCAAAAAACATGAAAAACCACTAATTTAATTATATTTCACCTTTAAATAATTAATTATCCACTTAAAAAAAAATAACTAACAAACACCATGACTACAAAACCAACTCCCATATTTTGTGATCCCACCTTTTCACCCACTGTCGAAAAACTGAAACCCATAACAGCGAAACCAATCACTGTTCTTTTACAACAACGTTGGTGTTAAGAGCAGAGACAACACGGTTGCGGATGGCCACAAAACCCATAAAGAAAAGACCCACGTGCTCTCTGATACAGAAGCATGAGGCTTAGAGGCAAAAGGCTTCATTAATTATTCCAAAAATCCAAAAAAAAAAGTTCTAAGCAAAGGTGTTGGTACCTTTAGCTGTCAATTTCCAGCTTTACTAGATAGGGTTGAACTAGTATTTAGGGAAGGTTGAACAGCTTTAGATTTGTTTCAACATATTTAGCTTCAGTTGATCGAATTTAGGAAGATATTGTGTAATTAGGATTTTTCTAAAATTAGAGAATTCGATCCTAATTAAGGAGGTCGATGGTTATGTAAAAGAACTATAAAAATGTAACCTCTGCAAGAGAGGAATTCGGAATTGGCCGTAGAAGAATTTCTTGTGAGGGCTTGGCCTCTGTTTAATAAAATTGCAGCATTTGTTTAAGCTGTTGTTATACTTGGCAATCCCCGTAGGGCTTCACCTTCGAAAAATTCATTGATATATATGTCTTCTATGTAGACATCGAGTGCAAATTGAATTTATATTAGTCTTTGTGTGAAAGAGGGGATTAGTTCTTTAGAAACCCGTTTAAATTCATATTTTCTATGTATGAATTGAACATATTTAAACTCTGTGTATAAAGGCTTGGGGAAAATCGAGAAGGAACAGCAGAAATCCTCGTGGATTCCGCAGTTGGGAAGGAACAACATTAGAAGGAACAACAAAAAAAAATCGTGTTTAAACGCGATTTAACCCAAAGTTAAAGGTTAGTGGTTTTGGGAAACCATACCACTAGTTTCGCACAGCCTTTGGGCCGAGAGTGGTTTTTATGCAAATCAACGCGATCAAATTAAAACTTGACACATCACACCAACAAAACCGGCGATTTCACGTTGCATTTGGTTGTTAAAGCTTTGGGGTTGAATGAATGTGAATACCGTCCGATCAAGATCGGTGGAGATCTGATGGTAATCGCGCTGAAAGATGCGAGGAGTTTAATCCAAGGTTTGGATCCGAAGTTTTACGCAATGAAACTTTATTAATATTTGAAGTCTGGTTATATGTGGGGCCAAAAGGCTTTAACATTGTTTAAAGCATTGTTTATTATTATATTGCCGAGGTTTGAGATATTCACTCCAACAAGGGTTTAAAACATTGTTTTACAAGTCAAGTTATTACATTCCCGAGGGGTTTTTGAACTTTGATTAAAGTAGGTTTATTATATTTCCGAAAGTTTTTCAAAGGGGTGGTTTAAGTGCTTTATAATATGGCCGAGGGTTGGAATATGGTTTTAAAAAGCACTTTAGTAAAGTGTTGGAAATTGGGAAATACATTGCAAGAAGCGTTTTAAACCTTGTTTAAAAGTCAAGTATCATATTGTTCCACAGTTCTATAAACCTTGGATTAATGTACATTTTATAAAGTTTTATAAAACAGATTTCATAACTTTTGATGAATGAGAGTGGAAAAGGAGATCTAGAACAGATTCCTCCAGAGTTAGAAAACATTGTACAAAAATTTGAGCAGCTCTCCTTAAGGCCTGCACTCACACTGCCATCATTTGTGGTATCAAAGCCATCTTCAAAGCATTTCTCAGATATTGAACAGGCTTCTAAGAGTTAGAAGAAGAAATCCAACATGGCTGTCAGAATTGGTAGAGGTGCTGCTGGTAGAAGAAGAGGTAGACCAGTTGCAAATGTAGAAGTACTAGAGACTATGCAGTAGATTCAAGCCAGATTGGAAGCCATTGAAGTAGGACACCCGAGAGATCTTGAAGATGTTAGTGAACCTGAAGCTGAAGAAAAAGAAGAGAATATTGAGCTTACCCCTGATATGAGATTCTTTAAATCAGTTTTAGGCTCTACATCCAGGCCTAGATTTGAAGTATCAGATTTTGCAGGAAGATTGAATCCAGAAGAGTTGATAGACTGGATCAATGAGATGAATAAATGCTTTGATTATGAAGAGATGGGTAAAAAAAGAGAGTTAAATTTTCTATCACAAGGTTGAAAGGACATGCAACACTTTGGTGGGATGGAGTGCAAGCAGAGAGAAGGAGAATTGGTAAACAGCCAATCAAGAATTGGAACAGAATGGTGGCAAAGCTGAGAGGTAAGTTTTTTTCTAGTGATTATCAGCTTTCATTATTTAGACAAATGCAGAATCTTAGACAGAGATTAATGATAGTGAAAGAATACACAAAAGAATTTTACAAAGTGAGCATAAGAGCAGGACAAATCCAAGACACAACAGAGAAGATTGCCAGGTACATAAATGGTCTTAGAATATAGATTCAAGATGAGATAAGTATATTGTCTCCTAAGATAGTAGAATAGGCTTACCAAATGGCCTTAAAAGTTGAAGAAAAACTCCTGAGAAAGCAATCTGCCAAGGGAAGAGGTACTTTCCGAGGAAAGGGAAGTCAAGGTGGTAGAGGAAGATTTACAACACTAAGAGATGGAGCTAGTAGCAGCTTACCTCAGCATGCACCCACAGAAGGTGATGCAAGTGGTAGAAGGAGTTCCTAAAGAGGAAGAGGAGGCAGAAGTAGAGGAAGAGAAGTGAGATGTTACATATGTAACAAATTGAGACATAAAGCTTATGAATGCCCATAGAAATAGAATGTGGGGACAAGTCAGAGAAATGCAATTGTTGCTCAAACTGGAGAAGAAGCAGCAAAGTTGCTTGAAACAGAGAAAGAAATTGTGCCAAAGAAAGGAGAATCTTTGGTGGTTAACAAAGTTTTGTTGAAACAAACAAAGGAAGTTGCTGAACCAACACAGAGAAAGACTTTGTTCAGAAGTGTGTGCAAAGTTTAAGGGAAATGTTGTCAATTGGTGATTGATATTGGCAGTACAAATAATTTGGTCTCTACAAAGGTGATAGAGAAGTTGAAATTGAAGACAAGGGAACATCCAACACCCTACAAGGTGTCATGGCTTCAGAAGTGACATCAGCTGATTGTAAAAGAACAATATGAAATAGAATTGCAAATGGGCAGCTACAAAGATAAAATCATGTGTGATGTGATGCCTATGGATGTGTGTCACAGATTGCTAGGTAGACCTTGGCAGTATGACATAATAGCAGTGCATGATGGTAGGAGAAACACGTACAAGTTTTTCAAGGATGGTATGAATCAAACATTGTTACCTATGGAAGAAGGAGATGCATCAAGCAAAAATTCTGATCCAAAGACTTTATTGTTGAGTGGAAAAGAATACTTGCAGTAGATTGAAGATGATGAGGTAAATTTTGCTTTAGTTTGCAAACCTAAGGTAGTATTTATTTCTACTAGAATTTCTGATTTTCCAATTGAAATTCAAGAAATGTTAGAAAGTTATTGTGATATTATTGTGGATGATTTGCCTGATGAATTACCACCTGTAAGAAGAATCAGTCATTAGATAGATTTGATTCCAGGATCAAATCTGCCAAGCTTACAGAATGACTCTTACAGAAAATGAAGAAATCAAAAAACAAGTGCAAGAATTGGTTGACAAAGGTTTGATCAGAGAAAGCTTGAGTCTTTGTGCAGTACCTACAGTGTTAAGTCCGAAGAAAGATGGAGGTTGGAGAATGTGCACTGATTCAAGAGCAATCAACAAAATAACAATCAGGTATAGATTTCATTTACCTAGAATTGAAGATTTGATGAACTTTTTGAGTGGAGCAAGATATTTTTCAAAACTAGACTTGAAAAATGGGTATTATCAGATTAAGATAAGAGAAGGTGATGAATGGAAAACAACCTTTAAAACAAATGAGGGATTATATGAACGGATGGTAATGCCTTTTGGGTTATCAAATGCACCTAGCACCTTTATGAGGCTCATGAATGAAGTATTAAAGGAATTTATTGGTAAATTTGCAATAATATATCTAGATGATATATTAATTTACAGCAAAACAAAGGAAGAACACCTGAGACATCTTAATTATGTCTTAAGGAAGTTGCATCAAGAGAAATTACTGATAAATTGAAAGAAGTGTTCATTCATGAAAGAAGAATTGGTATATCTAGGTTTTGTTGTTTCTGTTGAAGGATTAAAAATGGACCCAGAGAAGGTAAAGGCAATTGTGGAGTGGCCTTCACCAAAAAATGTTTTTGAGGTAATAAGTTTCCATGGACTTGCTAGTTTTTATAGAAAATTCATAATTAATTTTAGCAAGATTAATGCACCTATCATTGAAACCATAAAGAAGGACAAACAACCATTTAAATGGACTACTAAAACTAAAAGAAATTTTCAGTTTTTGAAACAAAAGATAACTGAGAAACCTGTCTTAGTTTTTCCTGATTTTAATAAACCATTTCAAGTGAAGTGTGATGCCAGTGGAGAAGCTATTGGGGCTGTATTAAGTCAAGAAGACAAACCTGTAGCATATTTCAGTGAGAAGCTGAATGAGACAAGAAGAAAGTACTCTTCTTATGACAAAGAATTTTATGCAATTGTACAGTCATTAAAGAAGTGGAGACATTATTTAATGTCTAAAGAATTTGTGCTATATTCATATAATCATGCTTTACAGTATATTATGCAGTAGTCTAAATTGAATCAAAAACATGCAAAATGGGTTGAATATCTTCAAAGTTTTAACTCTGTTTTGAAGCATATAAGTGGTCAAGCAAATAAGGTAGTTGATGCCTTGAGTAGAAAAAACATTCTTGTTCAAAAAAATCGAATTGAAGTGGTAGGTTTTGATTTTTTTAAAGAACTCTATAAAACAAATTTGGATTTCAAAGAAGCATTTGAAGCATGCTGTAATCCTGTTTTGATAAACAGAAGTCAGTGGTTAGATTATTTCTTGCAAGAGGGTTTATTGTTCAAAAGAAATCAGTTGTGCATACCAAATTGTTCCATGAGAGAAAATTTAATCAAAGAAAAGCATAATGGTGGACTTGCTGGACATTTTGGTGCTGATAAGATTTATGAGCAGCGAAGTCATTTTTATTATTGGCCAAAGATGAGATTTGAAGTGGAAAAGTATGTGAAGAATTGTAAAATTTGTCAATATGCAAAGGAGAGAAGACAAAATGCAGGGTTGTACATTCTATTGCCTAGTATTCCAAACAGACCTTGGGATATGGTAAGAATGGATTTTGTTTTAGGATTGCCGAAGACACGGAGAGGGAATGATGCAATTTATGTTGTAGTTGACAGATTTTAAAAAATGGCACATTTTATTCCATGTTATAAAACCAATGATGCTACTCATGTTGCCAATTTGTTTTTCAAAGAGATTGTTAGATTACATGGGTTACCTAAAAGTATTGTTTCTGATAGAGATACTAGGTTTGTTAGTCATTTTTGGAGGACATTGTGGAAGAAGCTTGGTACTAAACTGAGTTTCAGCTCAGCTTATCACCCTCAGACTAATGGGCAGACTGAAGTAGTGAATAAAAGTTTGAGTAATCTTTTGAGAAGTCTTGCAGGAGAACATCCTAAACAGTGGGATCATATTTTACCACAGGCATAATATGCATACAATGATTCACCTAACAGAAGTACAGGACAGAGTCCATTCCATATAGTTTATGGGATGCACCCAATAGGAGTATCTGAATTGAGGAACTTGGGAAAAACATAAATGAGGAGTGCTGATGGAGAGGAATTTGCTTCAGAGATTCAAGCAATACATGAACAGGTAAAGCAACAGCTACAAGACATCAGCATCAAGTACAAGAACAGAGCAGATTTTAGCAGAAGATAAGTTAATTTTGAAGTTGGTGATTTGGTTTTGGCACACTTAAGAAAAGAAGATTTCCAAAGAAGCAGTATAACAAGTTAAAATTCAAAAAAATAGGACCATGCAGGATACTGAGGAAATTTTCTGCTAAGCCTGTGAAATTGAATTACCATATGATATTGGAATATCTCCAATATTCAATGTTGTTGATTTGTACAGGTATGAAGATGGTGGCACAGATAACAGACTAGAAGACAGAGAACAAATTGACTGGGTAAAACAGTTACCTACAGCAAAGCCATTACAGCCAGAGAGGATCTTAGACAAGAAAGTGTTTAAGAAGACCAGGGGATAAGAGTATTTTCAATACTTGATTAAGTGGAAGGATCAGCCAATTGAAGATGCTACCTGGATGACAGAAACCATGCTGTAGAAATAGAGCAGTTCTGTAGAAAAAATCATGAACAGGAGCCCATGAAGATTTTTGTCCTCGGGAGTCTAATGCAGGAGCATGAGGCTTAGAGGCAAAAGGCTTCATTAATTATTCCAAAAATCCAAAAAAAAATTCCAAGCAAAGGTGTTGGTACCTTTCGCTGTCAATTTCCAGCTTTACTAGATAGGGTTGAACTAGTATTTAGGGAAGGTTGAACAGCTTTAGATTTGTTTCAGCATATTTAGCTTCAGTTGATCGAATTTAGGAAGATATTGTGTAATTAGGATTTTTCTAAAATTAGAGAACTCGATCCTAATTGAGGAGGCCGATGGTTATGTAAAAGAACTATAAAAATGTAACTTTTGCAAGAGAGGAATTTGGAATTGTCCGTAGAAGAATTTCTTGTGAGGGTTTGGCCTCTGCTTAATAAAATTGTAGTATTTGTTTAAATTGTTGTTATACTTGGCAATCCCCGGAGGGTTTCACCTTCGAAAAATTCATTGATATATATGTCTTCTGTGTAGACATCGAGCGCAAATTGAATTTATATTAGTCTCTGTGTGAAAGAGGGGCTTAGTTCTTCGGAAACCCGTTTAAATTCATATTCTTTGTGTATGAATTGAACACATTTAAACTCTGTGTATAAAGGCCTGAGGAAAATTGAGAAGGAACAACAGAAATCCTCGTGGATTCCACAATTGAGAAGGAACAGTGTTGGAAGGAACAGCAAAAAAAAATCGTGTTTGAACACGATTTAACCCAAAGATAAAGGTTAGTGGTTTTGGGAAACCATACCACTGGTTTCGCATAGCCTTTGGGCCGGGAGTGGTATTTATGCAAATCAACGCGATCAAATTAAAACTTGACACGTCACCCCAACAAAACCAGCGATTTCACGTTACATTTGGTTGTTAAAGCTTTGGGGTCGAATGAATGTGAATACCATCCGATCAAGATCGGTGGAGATCCGACGGTAATCACGCTAAAAGATGCAAGGAGTTTAATCCAAGGTGTGGATCCGAAATTTTACGCAATAAAACTTTATTATTATTTGAAGTCTGGTTATATGTGGCGCCGAAAGGCTTTAACATTGTTTAAAGCACGGTTTATTATTATATTGCCGAGGTTTGAGATATTCACTCCAACAAGAGTTTAAAACATTGTTTTACAAGTCAAGTTATTACATTCCCGAGGGGTTTTTTAACTTTGATTAAAGTAGGTTTATTATATTTTCGAAAGGTTTTCAAAGGAGAGGGTTAAGTGCTTTATAATATGGCCGAGAGTAATATGGTTTTAAAAAGCACTTTAGTAAAGTGTTGAAAATTGGAAAATACATTGCATGAAACCTTGTTTAAAATTCAAGTATCATATTGTTCCACAATTCTATAAACCTTGAATTAATGTGCATTTTATAAAATTTTATAAAACAGATTTCATAACTTTTGATGAATGAGAGTGGAAAAGGAGATCTTTAACAAATTCCTCCACGGTTGATGAATGAGAGTGGAAAAGGAGATCTTTAACAAATTCCTCCACGGTTAAAAAACATTGTACAAAAATTTGAGTAGCTCTCCTTAAGGCCTCCACCCACTGCCATCAGTGTCCTCCAAATCGAAATCGACTTTGCATATGGCGGCGATGCAACTGGTTTGGAGAATTTGAATTTTGATTCAATATGTATAGCCATTGGCATCTCTGAAGAAATTAAAAAGGGATGAAAAGTCACGGACAACATCACCAATGGAAACACCAAAGCGAAATAGTTGGTCTTCGAGACCATTCCTCCAATGGTGGCATGAGAAATCACTCTTGATTGTCCACGACCCAAGCTTGTAATTTTGTCGAGATCCGGCGATGAGCAAATTAAGACCTCTGCCATTTGCAAATTTAGCCATGAGATTTCATGATGCCACTCTAACATAGTGCGGAAGGGATGCTTCAATAGCCGGTTCTGGTTAAATTTTCTGGAGCACTGGCACATCAATGACGGCCTGGGCATTGAAGTGCGGGGTGCATCTGTGACCTGTTGAACAATCGGAGAGAAAGATGCGGACCCTCTCTTTGCAATATGATGATTCTTTGATTCTTTAGGCTGGCTGAGTCGGGAAACCGGTGACCACTGTGAAATCTTTTATAATCGCTGCCCTGTTCCAAGGGGTGTGGAGTGGTTGGAACATCGAAAGATCCTACGGCTAAGTAAATGCAGGTTGCTGGTGCCCGGAACATACTAAGTAGACTTGTCATGATCCGGTGATTTCAAGCCAAAATAGATGGCGCCACGTTTTCGGCTTTAACGAGCCCTTCGATACTCCCCAAAGCTTTGAAGTGATTACACTGTACACGAGCCAGCGATCCCTCATACAATAACGCTCAGTGTTCCATCAACATCTTAAAAACACAGAAAATACACCACAGATATCTATGCCTACTCTATGTACATAGTAGAGATTTTATCTTCAGAATTCTTCCATCTCCCTGGGAGTCAGGTCCATATGGGTTTTGATACCAACATAAAAATTAATTTGAAACTTGAGGAGTAGATATAAGAGACAGGTTACTCACAAATCAAATCAATTTATATAAATAGTAAATAGTGCTTAGGAGATCTAATAGATTCCCAACAAGGAATTGCTTGTTGAAATTTTTTCAACAACCCAATCCACCTAATGTAAACATTATTTCCAAATCTAGAAAACTTACCAATATAGAATATAGAATTGTCACTTGTCAGAGGCTGCCAATATCGATATAACAAGGAGTCTGACCAAAGGATTCAAGTAAAACTAGAATACCAAAGAAAATGACTACTGCATATAGTTCAATATGTGACAATTCAATATGTGGCTAGGATTTCACCAATAACCTATGAGGCAAAGCTCTTTATATAACGTTAGAAGAACCAGAGAGAAAAGATACCAATAAGGCCAACAAAAGTCAATGAGCAAAGGTACCAATAAGGCCAACGAAAGTCAATGAGAGATAGAGTGAATTCTAGCAATTCGAATGCAAGTGACAGACATACCATGAATCCAGAAATATGAAATAACAAACGTAGGAGCCAGATCCCAAAACATGGCTTTCCAAGAAATCTCTGCAACATTCCTCTTCGACTTCAGCATATATCCAAATTTGCCAGCCTCTCACTCAATCCCCCTGTCCTGAAGACCTGACAATAGGTGGAATGGCTGTGACTACTCCCAATTCACATAATGGCTAGTTGCTTAATCCCATAGTGCTAAAGTTATAATCACAAATGGGAATTTAATATCAATAATCGAGAGGGGCGTACACATGTGGGAGGAGATGAGCTTTGCCAGTAAGTTTTCAGTCCAAAGCCACTACCATGTAGAACTCGATGATGAGCCATGTGATTAATAAATGTTGAGTTATTTGTGATAATTCCAAATAAGGTGGGATGATACAGATATAGCCCACCCATTGCCCTAAGGTTGAGGAAGAAGCATGCATTGGATTGAATTCTCTTTTCATATTGTAGAAGAAGACTTTGCCCAAGGTTTTAATTTTTTCTCTTACTTTGGCTAAGATCATAGAAGGTTAAGGAGAGGCCATTTTGGCCCAGTAATCTACATCTTGATTGAATTCAATCTACTTCTTGATTGAATTCTCTTTTCACAGGTAGGAGGAGACTTTTCCCAAGGTTTTAACTTCTTCTCTTACTTTGGCTAAGACCATAGATAGATTAAAATTCACTTGGATAAAGTCACCAATCATATTTATGATAAATATCAAAGAGCCCCCCAACACAATTAATGGCTTGCACATTGTTTCCTTGTTTAATTGGATGCCCCTGAGAAGTGCATAGGCTTCAGCTAGAATATTTGAGATTGTGCTTATAATTCCATCTGGTTATGGAATTGCTTTGGATTTCAAAATGCTTGAACTAATCCTCCCTGTCCCAGTCCAGAACCTCTGTTTCAGTGAAAGATTTGAGTCCGATCAGATATGTTATCACAACAGCCCTTTCACGTTGGCTGCCATAACATTTGAATTATCCCAAGTTTGGTTGCAGACCATCTTGTTTCTTGTCAGCGATACTCAGTAGCATAAATATTTTGGGAGGGCATTCCATCACCTTTTAAAGATGGGATTGTTCTAAAGGTGTCTATGTAGGATTTCCTTCAGCTTGGAAATATCTATCTCCAAGAAAGCAACCATCTCACTCGATGGCAAAAGCTAGCAAAAGCAAACCTCCATACTTCTCTTTAGAAGCAGCAATCAAAAAATAAGTGATGGACCAATTATTCATCCCTTTGGAATAGAGCATATCTGGATGGTCCCTGGATGCCCCTTTTTCTTAAATTTTGAGGTGAGGAGTTTATTGTGTAACATAGTCCAATTGAATATGTCAACCTTAGGAAGATCGTTGTTCCATCTGTGTTTTCAGATGGGAGATCGCTGCAACAGTGGCAGCAATAGAAGTTGATGAAATGTAGCCTTCTTTGACTCTAAAGTCCATTTCTCTCTATCCTCTTTGGTACTTAGTATTGAGATCCCAAGCCACACATCTACTAAAGCCTGAGAAGAATGTAGGAACCAAGGGTCGAAGAATCTTTGGGGGATTAATTAACAACCATACTTTCAAGTTTCCAGTGACTTGTGCGGTCAGACTTCTGTAAAATGTCAATCAGATGGATGTCGATCAGATGGGTTAGATTATGTGCTTCCATCCATGCTTTTAGTGGAAGCAAATTCCAGATTACTGGATCAAGGGCTATTCCCCATAATACTGTCCTTCCAGATTTGAATTTCCTTCTTATTGCCTCGAATCGATGTACATTTTGATTGGACGATTGGGGTCGCAGTGCTCATAAGGCTCTAGATTTGGGAACCTTTATTTTATTTTCCTCCTTTGTATCGGTGTATCTCTTCCTACTCAGAATTATTTCCTCCCGATGACTTTTTCTTACTGGTCTGCTTTATCTATGATTAATATCTAGAGTAGCTTGGCTCCCATGGGCAAATTTATAAGGGCGGCATCTTTAATCCCTAATCCTCCTCCATCTTTCCATCCCTCATCATTTTTCAACTAAACAAGTGGAATTTCCCGGTATCGGTCTTCCTTCCTTGTCGTGTGAACTTCCGAATTTCCCTACCTATCTACAACATGATGCCCAGTGGAGCTAGCATGTCGAGCATTGGCAAACTGGGAATGTCGACAAGAATAATTTTATCGAGATTACTCTGTAACAATGCTTGAAGTTGTGTAATTATAAGTCCTCCTTATGAAGGCAAATTTTCAACCTGAATCGATATGAAATGCTATCTTCCTCTGTTTCCAGTTTAGCCAACTGGAGGCAAATTTCAACCTTCAATCATTTTAACAAACATCGCAAACAACGTCACAAAGTAAAGCCACAAAGTAAAGTTGGGAAAAGGGAAATCTTTGCAAGTGTGTCTCAAATATACAAGTACCAAATAGTTGCAAGACTAAACTTTAAACAAATTTCAACCTTCAATAATTAAAACAAACATCATATAGTTGCAAGACTAAACTTTAAACAAATTTCAACCTTCAATAATTAAAACAAACATCATAAACAACGTTACAAAGTAAAGCAGGGAAAAGGGGAATCTTTTCAAGTGTGTCTCAAATATACAAGTACCAAATAGTTGCAAGAGGATGAAAAATTTATTAGGCATACTCCTTGTACATAAAGAGACACAAATATACAGAGTTTGAAAGGAATTTCCATCATATATAGAGGATAGATGTTCCTATTTCTTCAGTAGTCGTAATTTCAAGTTCAAACTGTAAATCATAATAAATTCAAGTTCATAGAAACTGAATTAATTTCCAAATTTGGATCTTAAGATCATCATAAATTTCCCTTTTCAATGTAAATGTAAACTATCATATTTATAAATGTATATTTTATAAACTATGGAAAACAGAAACAGTATATTATACAGAACCAAACCACTTATTCACCTTTTCAATGTAAATGTAAACTATCATATTTATAAATGTATGTTTTATAAACTATGGAAAACAGAAACAGTATATTATACAGAACCAAACCACTTATTCACCTATCATATTTATAAATATATTTTTTATAGACTACGAAAAACAAAAACAGAAACAGTATATTATACAGAACCAAACCACTTACTGACTAGCTAACCAAAAAAAGCCCAGGAAGCATATCTGATCATTTATACCTCCATGTTGATTTGGTTTTCAATCACTTTAATCATTTTACTTTTTTAGTAACACGACGGCATTAATAAAAATTCAATTTTAATTTATTTGAACATTTATGTCTGAACTTTTAGTGTCCCTTCAAGAAATGATGATTTTTTTTTCAAAAGCAGTTTTAGATCTAAGATCAAGTTAACCAGTGATATTTTTGTAAGGCCATTGCCATTGCCCCGATCGACACTATATATGCTTGAGGATTGTTGTGAAATGCAATAGCCATGTAGGACTAGTACAACAGGATCTGCAAGGTAACTTTAATGGTTAATTCAATTAGACTAAATAGTTATGTATCAACAACAATTTTTTTGTTTAAAGCAAAGCTCATTCAATACAAAAGCATATTTCAACAACATTATTATGATTACAATTTAGTTGTCTCTGCCACTTACTTCCATAAGCTCTTAGCTTGCTGCCACTCATATTTTTTCATCAAACCTGCATCCCCATTTCAGCCAAAAACCATGGGCACACAGGGTTCACCCCATGGTGAATACTATTTGTAAGTATGCCCAAGATGAATATTTGTTTATCTACCAAGGAATTAAATCGACCTTGTCCTTTTCCCAATCAACACAATACGAAAGGGGCATAAAGAATCAAATGAAGTGAAGCAGAGAAACAATCAAATATTTCCTGATTGAACAATGTGGTGCATTTGCTGAAGTGCATTCTCTATATCGTTGTCACAACCTAATGTGATGTATTTGCTAAAGTGCATTCTATGTCAGATTTAAACCTTTCAAACATCACTTGATGTTCACAATATGCCCCATTCTTGCATTTACCAGGCTTTGCTTTACAAGAAGGGAATGGATGCGGTACTACCTTTGATCAACTGTTTTCATCTACAAAGTTGTGGCAAACTTGTTAATCAAATCTGCCATGCATTCATAATAGATAGGATCTTCCA
This sequence comes from Pinus albicaulis, assembly GCA_034641835.2. Classification (NCBI taxonomy): domain Eukaryota; kingdom Viridiplantae; phylum Streptophyta; class Pinopsida; order Pinales; family Pinaceae; genus Pinus; species Pinus albicaulis. Next base: position 556,073,827 of record CM076575.1, on the reverse strand, counting down.
TTTGAAAATGACCTGTCCTGTTTATGTTGTTTAGCTTCATCAGTTTTTCATAACAAGTTAACTCCTTGAAACAATGATACCATTTCTAAAATTTCTTGAATAAGGTTTTGAATTTCTTTCCGGTTAGAGTCCGAGTAGCGCCATTTTTTTTATCTTGCAGTTTTAGACATAAGGTGCCGTGGTGTATAAAAATCAATTGCCACCTCCTAGACATCTGGTGACCTGGGAGTAGTTAGGTTTCACTTCAGTATAAAATATATCTGGTGCCGTGGTGTAGTTGGTTATCACGTCAGTCTAACACACTGAAGGTCTCCGGTTCAAGTCCGGGCGGCGCCATCTCTTTTGCTGCAGTTTGAAGCTCCGTTTCTTCAACATCGGGATAGAACATCCGCATTGAAATATGGAATACCTGATCCCGGTTCAAGTCCGGGCGGCGCCATCTCTTTTGCTGCAGTTTGAAGCTCCGTTTCTTCAACATCGGGATAGAACATCCGCATTGAAATATGGAATACCTGATGGACTTATGACAGAAAGATTTTTTGCTGCAGTTTGAAGCTCGAGTTGTCTACGTCGCCAGAGGAATTGCCAGGACAACTAAAATTGGCTGGAATTCGGACAATTTTTTTTTAAGAAATTTTGTAATAACAGTGTTTAAATCATATTTTTTTAGACTACGGCTAAAAAAATCCGCTGTTTTAAATGTCATGTTGAGAAATTATAAAGGATGATGGTACTGATTATAATAGGATCAGAGTATGACTTCATGATGATAAAAGTTCTGAGTGATAACATTTTCTGAATCCAGGAGAGCTAGACTGATAAACTACCATCGCAAGTACAGCTGGCTCGACGTTACCTTCTCTAATCGTGTGGCTACCAACCACAAGGTTGGAGGTTCCAATCCTCCTTTTAGTGTTTAGTGGATTTTGAAAATTCAACAAAACATATCCTGGTTGGTAAGTACTAACTGATATGCCTTTTCCTTACAGGATATCTGGGTCAAAAGAACCTCTTGGTTAAAGATCTATAGATATGCAGATTTTGAAAATTTAACAAAACATATCTTGGTTAGACTTACTGATATGCCTTTTCCTTGCAGGTTATCTGGTTCAAAAGAACCTCTTGGTTAAAGATTTATAGGTATGTGGATTTTGAAAATTCAACCGAACATTTTTTGTTTTACTAAGGACTTACTGATATGCTTTTTCCTAACAGGTTATCTCGGTCAAAAGACCTCTTGGTTAAAGATTTATAGGTATGTGGATTTTGAAAATTCAACAACACATATCTTGGTTAGTAAAGACTTATTGATATGCATTTTCCTTGGAGGTTATCTGGGTCAAAAGCCCTCTTGGTTAAAGATTTATAGGTGTGCGTACAGGTTATCTATTAAAATGAAACATATGCTCCATTTCACTTTATCTTGGTTAGTGTCTCTCTTCTGAATACCTTGAAAATTCCACAAAATATCTCTTGGTCAAAGACTTACAGGTATGTCTTTTCCTTTATTTCACTTATGTGTCTCTTCTGTATTTGCTCGTATACATGTCATCTGGATTGCTTGCCTACAATTTATTTATAAAAATGAAAATTGTAATATATCTCATCTGGATTGCTTGCATATAAGTTATTCCTAAAAATGAAAAAATCCTCTTCTATTTCACTTAAATTTATTTATAAAACTGAAAAAAGAGAAGTGTCATGGAATGTTATATTTCTTCTGGATTGCTTGTATCTGGTAGCCATCCTTAAGGCTTATTTATATCTATCGCAGATTTCACAATATTTTGGAAATCGAATGAGCATGAGAAAAACCTTACTTGGCATTTGACTAGTAATATAGTACCATGTTTTATCTGTTTTAAGTTGTGTTATTGTAAGTCCTCCCTAGAAAGGCAAATTTTCAACCTGAATCAATGTAAAATGCTATCGTCCTCTGCTTCTAGTTAGCCAACATGCAGACAAATTTCAATCTATCTTACTTAGTCAGAGCTTCTTGGGTCTTTGTTGGATGTTTCTGGGAGGGAGTTTTTACGAAGGTTCTGGGATAAGCTTTGAAGCATGCCAGACACTCAACTTCTAAAATATCCAACCTTTTCTTTTGTTGCACCAGTAAGTTTTTGATGTTTACATGTTGAGTGACACAATGATGTTCACTCGCTTGCATCTTAGAAGTGTTAGAAAACAAAAATCCTGGTTATATTGTATATGTTCTTTGTGACAACACGAAAATATCCTAAGATCCATAACATCTTTGTTATCCATTAATGTATTCAGGAACATTAATCCTTTAGGCTGAATTTAGCTATCTGCATAGGATTTACAGCCCTGGAAGAGCTGGCCACCAATTCCCTTACTAGGGAACCTACCAATCTAGAATTGTCAAAGGCTGCCAATATCAATATAACAAGGAGTCCGACCAAAGGATTCAAGTGTCAAAGGCTGCCAATATCAATATAACAAGGAGTCCGACCAAAGGATTCAAGTGAAACTAGAATTTAGAAAACCAAAGAAAATGACTACTGCTTATAGTTCAATATGTGACAATTCAATATGTGGCTAGGATTTAACCAATAACCTAGGAGGCCAAGCTCTTTATATAGCGTTAGAAGAACCAGAGAGCAAAGGTACCAATAAGGCCAACGAAAGTCAATGAGAGACACAGTGAATTCTAGCAATTCGAATGCAAGTGACCAACATACCAGGAATCCAGAAATATGAAATAACAAACGTAGGAGCCAGACCCCAAAACATGGCTTTCCAAGAAATCTCTGCAACATTCCACTTCGACTTCAACATATATCCGAATTTGCCAACCTCTCACTCGATCCCCCTGTCCTGAAGACCTGAAAATAGGTGGAATGGCTGTGACTGCTCCCAATTCACATAATGGCTAGTTGCTTAATCCCGTAGTGCTAAATTATAATCACAAATGGGAATTTAATATGAAGAATCGACAGGGGCGTACACATGTGGGAGGAGACAAGCGTTGCCCGTAAGTTCTTAATCCAAAGCCACTACCATGTAGAACTTGATGATGAGGCATGTGATTAATAAACGTTGAGTTATTTGTGATAATTCCAAATAAGGTAGGATGATACAGATATAGCCCACACCATTTTGAATGTACTGGCCTAAGGTTAAGGAAGAATTATGTATTGGATTGAATTCTCTTTGCATATGGCAGAGGGAGACTTTGCCCAAGGTTTTAATTTCTTCTCTTACTTAGGCTAGATCATAGATAGATTACAAACCACTTGGATGGAGTCACCATTCACAGCTTTGATAAATATCAAGTTCCCCAACTTAATTGATGGCTTGCACCTTGTTTCCTTGGTTAATTGGATGCCTATCCCATTTTGTATGTATGGGCCTAAGGTTAAGGAGAGGCCATTTTGGCCCAGTAATCTACATCTTGATTGAATTCAATCTACTTCTTGATTGAATTCTCTTTTCACATGGTAAGAGGAGACCTTTTCCAAGGTTTTAACTTCTTCTCTAACTTTGGCTAAGACCATGGATAGATTAGAATTCACTTGGATGAAGTCACCAATCATATCTATGATAAATATCAAAGAGACCCCAACACAATTAATGGCTTGCACAATGTTTCCTTGTTTAATTGCATGCCCCTGAGAAGTGCATAGGCTTCAGCTAGAATATTTGAGATTGTGTTTATAATTCCATCTGGTTATGGAATTGCTTTGGATTTCAAAATGCTTGAAGTAATCCTCCCTGTCCCAGTCCAGAAGCTCTGTTTCAGTGAAAGATTTGAGTCTGATACAGATATATTATCACAACAGCCCTTTCACGCTGGCGGCCATAGCATTTGAATTATCCCAAGCTTGGTTGCAGACCATCTTGTTTCTTGTCAGCGATACTCTGTAGCATAAAATTTTTGGGAGTGCATTCTATCACCTCTTAAAGATGGGATTGTTCTAAAGGTGTCTATGTAGGATTTCCTTCAACTTGTAAATATCTCTCTAAGAAAGCAACCATCCCACTCGATGGAAAAATCTAGCAAAAATAAGTGATGGACCAATTATTTATCCCTTTGGAATAGAGCATATCTGTATGGTCCCTGGATGCCCCTTTTTCTCAAATTTTGAGGTGAGGAGTTTATTGTGTACCATAGTCCAATTGAATATGTCAACCTTAGGAAGATCGTTGTTCCATATGTGTTTTCAGATGAGAGATCGCTGCAACAGGGGCAGCAATACAAGTTGATGAATTTAGCCTTCTTTGAATCTAAAGTCCATTTCTCTCTAGCCTCTTTGGTACTTAGTATTGAGAATTTGAGATCCCAAGCCACACATCTACTCAAGCCTGAGAAGAATATAGGAACCAAGGGTCGAAGAGAAGAAAATAGGAACCAAGGGTCGAAGAATCTTAGGGGGATTCATTAACAACCATACTTTCCAGTGACTTGTGCGATCAGACTACTGTAAGATGTCAATCAGATGGGTTAGATTATGTGCTTCCATCCATGCTTTTAGTGGAAGCAAATTCCAGATTACTAGATAAAGGGCTATTCCCCATAATACTGTCCTTCCAGATTTAAATTTCCTTCCTATTGCCTCAAATTGATGTACATTTTGATTGGATGATTGGGGCACTATGACTCCCATTGATTAAACTTCATCTTGATCTTTTCTACAATGTTTGACTAGGAGTGAGGGGAAGTGAGGGGAAAGGTTGCCAGTGATTATGGGCATCCCTAAATATTTAAAAGAAAACCAATTCTTTAAGAAAGGACATTGGATTATTCTAGAAATGGCTCAAACGACCTGAGTGCACACATTGCAGCTTAACACTTCACATTTTTGGTGGTTTATTTCCCCTCTTGAAGCCTGAGTTAAAAGTTATTGTACTTGATTGAATATACAAGAAATTATTAAAGATGCTGCTCCTATAAGTAGTGTATCAGCAGTGAATTGGAAGTGATTTGAGTTTTTTTCTCACCTAACAATTTTTACGGTTGGAAGGTTGCTTGAGATTCTTTTTGCTTCAAGCATCCTGCTCATAGAATCTGCCACGATAATGTATAATAGGGGAGAAAGCTGGCGAACCTGCCTCAACCCACGGTTCCCTATGGAAAAGGGTCTGGTTTGCCATTTTCCAAAGGTGAAATCCACGGGGTGCTGATGGAGGAAGAGACCCAACGAATGAATGTAGAGCTGAAACTGAACTTGTACATTACCTCAAACAAGAGGGAATGTATCACCCTGTGAAATACATTAGCCATGTTGAGCTTTATTATCGTTCCTTTTTCCTTGTTCTCCTTAAATGAATGGCTTCTTGAACTATAACAATATTATACACTATTTGTTGGTTATGCATGAATCCTCCTTGGTTTTTTTATATTAACTTGGGCATATCTTCTCTCAACCTCTTGGCAATGATTTTAGGCAACATATTCTTGTATGCTTAGTTGTAGGGACATGGTTCTAAACCTAGAGAAGGTGGCTAGATTGGGCTCTTTTGATTTAAGATCTAGGAAGGCTACGTCGGTGCTACCTCCCATTTTAAAGAACTTTTGGACAAACTACCACATTCTTTTAAGAGAGGTTTTTATTAATCTCCAAAAAGACTCTGAAAAAGGTGATGGAGAACCCATAATGTCCTAAGGCCTTGTCAAGCTCAAAACTCCAATTGATTTCGTTAAGTCCACTTTATCTGTGTTTGAACCCAATCTTGGAATGTTTTCTAGCATTGCCATTATATCCTCGTGGTTTACTCTCTAATTGGTTCCTAGCTGCAATTTTTAACACCTGGAAATCTAAATTTTTGGATCCTACAATGTGATCTCCTTTGACATTATTCTTCAGTGTTCTAGTTCTTGCTTGGTTGTGGAAGAGGGTTAAAATCCTATCTCTAGATCTAAGCCATAGGCTCCTTGTTTAGCCTCAACATCTTCTCTGCATTCCTTGCTTCCTTTTGAATTCTATGTTGGACCTGAGTCTCTTGAACTTGTAAGTCAAATGTTATTTATTTTTTTTTCATTTTTGAATGGATTTCTTCTGGACCCCCAAGTCTCTTGCGCTTACAAATCAAATGTTATTTCTTCTTTTTCCATTTTGAATGCATTTCTTCTAGCCAAGTTTTAAGCACATATTTTCCCTGGCCTAGGCCATGGAATGCCTTCACCCAAAGCTTCAGGGCTGACTTTGATTGATTTTATTTTTTTCTCCCAAATGTAAGTAGAGAAGCCTATGACCCAAACTTTCTAGGCCTTGGTGATTTATACCTAAAACCTCTAGATGCTACAACCAGAGGGAATTATATGATTATATCTAAAGGGAAGAGGACCATAGTAAGGAGAATCATGGAGATGAATAATTATTGGTTTGTGATCTAAAATTATAGAGGAGATGATATTGGATTTGATTATTTAATCTTAAAGCATAAGATCATTGTGCACTTGATCCAGATTTATGCAGGAACGCAACAGAATACACATATAACCATAAATACAAAAATGCAGCGGAAATAACACTTCATTTCATTAATATCAAAGAACTAAAATTTGTTTACAGACAAAATGGAAATAAACTAGCTAGGGCGCAGGTAGTTTATCTCTGAGAAGAGATGTAGCGGCTACAGGCCTCAGAACGGTGTTACAATGAGGCTCGAGGGCCTATTTATTATTGAGAAACAATGGAAAACCCTAAACATCCAAAAATTAACCCTAGGAGATGAAACGCCAAAACTATGGGCCCTGTTTGGGTAAATTGGTACATCAACTTCCCAAGGACGTAACTTTGGCATACGATCTCTGTTTGACGTGCACCATACCTCGTTAGAAATATCTATCCGAGGACTACAACTTTTGAGTGAGAAAAACTGGTCTATAACCAATGTTGCTCCCGGTTTTTCCAAAAAACATCGTTTAGGGCCTCAAAACAGCTCTAGAAATTCAGGACCCGAAAAACTGCTAAAAATAGTAAACTGTGCCATAATTAGGGAAATTGAAAAAATGAAAGAAACAATGGTGGAGCCCAAAGTGGAATAGGAGGGTGGCCACCAATATCCACTTGGATCATTCCTCCCCCCTTAGGAAGCAATGGTCTCCATTGCATTGAGTTCCTCCATGAGATGAGGAAACTTCTACTGAACTTGGTCCTTGGTGAACCACTAGCCTTGGTGCAGGAGTTGGCCGACCTTGACAACCCGAAACAGTTGGATCTTCTGTTGGCGAGTGTTCTTGATTTGCATCTCCATGATACAATCTGTGGTGGTTTGTTCCATGCAGTCTGGGTTTAACTCTGTTGGTGTGAGTTGTTCTGCAATGTCGAAGGTGTCTAGTAGAGGTGGGAAGTAGGGCCGAAGGCGCTCCACATTGAATATTGGGTGCAGACCAAGGAATGGTGGAATATTGAGCTCGATTGTTCCCTACATCTTTGGTGATGGTGTACAACCCATATCGGAGCGGCAAAGCTTGCGGTGGGGTCCAGTGAGGCGCTCCTTCTGCAAATGTAGCCACACTTTGTCGCCCACCTAGAAGTTGTGTGGCGCTCGATGTTGATCATGTCATTGCTTGCACTTAGCATTGGCTCTGTTCAATATGTCATGAAACTGTTGGCAGATGTGCTCAATGAAGTTGTTCGCTTTGTTAGCTTTAGACTGGACATGAGCCCAATTGGCCTGAGTAGCCGCAAATGGCATGACTATGTCAATGGGACATAGTGGCTGAAACCCCAGGCCCACCTGAAAGGGGTTGTGGCTGGTTGAGTTGTGGAGAGCTCGGTTATAATTGTGTTGTACATAGGGAAGGCTCTCATCCCATGTGCGTGGATGCTTTGAATTGTACATGTGCAGAATGTGTGCAATCATCCTGTTGATGACCTCTGTCTGGCCATCAGTTCGGGATGGAAAGTTGTGGACTTGGTGAGCTTGGTGTCCAGCATTGACTAGAGGCTGGACCAAAATGTGTTGAGGAACTTTTTGTCCCGATCTGAGATGATAGACTGTGGGATCCCAAAGTGCATCCACACTCGTTCAAAGAAGAGTTTAGTAGTGGCTTCTGCTGTGATATTCTACTTGCAGGTCGACATAATGACCATCTTCGAGAATTTGTCGACGACCACGAAAACACAATCGTTTCCATGCTTAGTAGAAGGAAGGCCTGACATGTAATCCATGGAGATGGATTCCCAAGGTCGACTAGGGGTAGGTAGTGGAGTATAGATGCCTTGCTTCTTGATGGTCAGTTTGGCAATGGCGCAAGCAATGCAGGATCTGATGTACTTCCCAACATCCTGTCAAAGGTTCGGCCAATAGAAATACTTTTGCAGTACTTCCATTGTTCTCGAGCCCAAAATGCTCAACGACTCGACTGTAGTGTGCTTCCCAAATCATCTTGGCACGCTCGCTTGAAGGAACACAAAGGTGTCCCAGGTGACATAGTAGTGCATCCTGGAGGTGAAAATTTGGAACTTGTGTACCCTCCAAGAGTGTCTTGTATGTGTGGCTGAATTCCAGATCGCTCTTATAGAGAAGCGGCCAATCAGAAGTCTCGTGCCCACAAGAGTTGAAAACGGTGGTTAGCGCCACGATCAGTGGTCGGTTGAGGCAGTCCGCAACATTATTGGTGATGCACTTCTTATACTTGATGTTCAAATGAAGTTGTTGCAGATATGTGGACCACTTCTGATGGCAATCATTCTGCAACTTCCCTTGTGTTTGTATGAATTGCAGGGGTCAGTGGTCTGTGTGGATGATCGTTTCCTTCCCCAAAATGTAATGCTTCCATTGTCGGCAAGCCTGCACAATGGAATACATTTCTTTGTCATAAGTGGGATACTTGTGGACTGTGTCGGACAATGTCTCACTGTGATATGCCACTAGACGCCCCTATTGAGTAAGAACTGCCCTAGTAGCATAGTCACAGGCATCTGTCTCGATCTCAAATGGTTGTTGCAAGTCTGGTAATGTGAGAACCGAGGCAAAGCAGAGGCGATGTTTCAATTCTACGAACGCCTTCTGTTGAGATTCTGACCAAAAGAATTTTTCTTCCGCTCCTCCCTTGGTGACTTGACTCAAGGGCCAAGTGATATGAGAGACTCCCAACACGAACTTGCGGTAGAAATTAGCAAGACCCAAAAAGCTGCCAAGCTCTGTTAGAGTGGTTGGGGACGGCCAATCCCGAATTACTTGGATCTTGGTTGGATCCACATGCACCCCCCGTTCATCAGTAATGTATCCCAGATACTAAACCTGGGTCATGCCAAAAGTGCACTTCTCCAAATTGGCACACAACTTGTGTTGCCGCAGTGTTTGGAGGGTTTGTCGGATATGGTGGAGGTGCTCTTCTCAAGTCTGGCTAAAGATCAGGATGTCATCCAAGTACACTAATATAAACGAGTTGGTGAATGGCCGCAAGATGTCGTCCATCAGCCTCATGAAGGTTGCGGGAGCATGTCAACTCGAAAGGCATGACCAATCATTCGAAAAGACCCTCCTTGGCTTTGAAGGCAGTCTTCCACACGTCGGAGGGTTCGATTGGTACCTGGTGATACCCAGACTTCAAGTTGATCTTGCTGAAATATTTTGCCCCTTTGAGTTGATCCAAAAGGCCATCAATCCATGGGATCGGGTACTTATTCCAGACAGTGATTTTGTTCAGCGCCTGATAGCTAATACAGAATCTCCAAGTCCCATCCTTCTTTTGCACCAACACGATCGGGCTCCTGGTGAGCCCTGGTATTGCACCAAGAATGCTGCAACTCCCCAGGGCTGCCCTACTTTACTTTATCAACCCAGGGTTCGTACAAACTTTGAGGTGATAGTGCTATATGCACAACAGATACATTTTGTTCATGTCATCCTCTTCTGCTTCACGAAAGGGTGCTATTTCTTAAATTATGAGAACAACTGGAAAGTAAATTGTTGGAAGGAAATAACAGAAAGGAAACTGAACTAAATTGGTGGAAAGGAATGCCAAGAATGAAACTAATTTAATTTGCAGAAAACAAATAGCAGAAAGGAAACTAATCCTAAACCACACTTAACTTGGTCAAACGGCTAAATGCACTCTACTTATCCTATGATCTATCTACCATGCTTCTATCCATGCAACTAAGTTATCCATGACTTAATTCTAACTAAAAAGAGTTAATTTGCAACTTGGAGGAAGAAAAAGGGCTAAAAGAGGCTAATGGGAGGTTTAACACATGAAACGAGGTTTGGAAGCAGAAAAAGGGGGTTAAACCCTTAGAAAACTTTATTATGATGTGAGAAATGACTTTGGAGGGGAAAGAATTGAAAAAGGCTTAGAAGCGGAAAGAGGGGGTTTAAAACCTTATTATAGCGCAAGAAATGGCTTTGGAGCAGAAAGAATCAAAAAATTCAATGGCGGAGACGCGATGGAGGTAAAAGTTGCGATATTTGATGTCGCAATCGCAACTTTGCAAGTTTAAATGGATAGCAGTAAGGACTTAACGGAATAATCTAAATTGTGCGAAGTGCAACGAGTGATGTGGCGAGTCGCGAATCGCAATATCGCAAGTTTAAATGGATAGCGGTAAGGACTTAACTTAATGAACTAAATTGTGCGAAGTGCGATTTGTGATGCGGTAAAGGTTGCGGGCTGCGATTTGCGAAGTGGTAAGTTCTGCGGGATGCGATTTGCAATAGGATAAGATCTGCAAGATGCAATTTGCGATGGGGACGACGTGGCAGTGAAAAGTAAAAGGGAAAAAGTTGCGATTTGCGATATGCGATGTCACAATATCGCAATCGCAAGACGAGCAGTAAGCGTTAAGGGTAAAATCTAAAGGATGCGAAGTGCAATTTGCGATGGCGACGTGGCAGTGGGACCGACAGCGGGGCGAGATCGCACTATTGCAATCAGCCAAAACAACGGTAAGTGTTAAAGGAGAAAAGATAAACGGTGCAAAGTGCGATTTCCGATTTCGCAATATCGCAATCGCAAGAAACGAGCGGTAAGTATTGAAGGTAAAAGCTAAATGTTGCGATTTGCGAAGTGCGACGTATGGTAGAGGGAATTTCGAGGAGTAAGGTGGAGGTCGGTTTTTTTCGATGGTTTTCAAGTGTTTTTTCGTTGAAACGAGTCTGGAGCCGATGATCGATAGAACGAAGGAATAAGGCAGGCAATCGGCGAAGGAGAGGAGTAAGTCTTCAAGGCAAAAGGTAAGAGCAGCGAAGTGCGATTACGATGTACGGTGGCAAGAGTCTCAAGGAGCAAAGGCGGAGGCCCGGTTTTCGATGGTTTGGAATGGTTTTTCACGTGTTTTGCATAAAAAGGGTAGGCAGCCGTGAACGAAGGAAACAAAGAAATAAGGCTGAAGGGCTTAAGTGTGTTCGAAAAAAAGGTAAGTGCAGCATTAAGGTGAGAAGGAAAGGAGGGAAATGGAGGCGTAAGAGCAGTGCTCAGAAGTGAAGCACCCCTGCGGATTCATGCATGGGAAACAGACAGAAATGCGTGATGAAATAGTGAAAGAGAGGCTTGGACTTGGTAATACAATTTCTTCCCCGAACTTGAATAGAAAGCAATTTTGGCCTGTGGGAAGGTCTGCCCCTACTTGAACTCTATGGACAGAGATGAGAGGGGGGAGACTTGACCACAGTTTTGGAGTTTTTCCTCTATTTCACTATGCATAAGCAATTAAAACTACAACAGCACAAAAACTAAATAGCAATGAAACTTATTAGAAGCAAATCTAACTTAAATGAAAGAGGCAAACCTAGCTAAATGACAGAAAGGAAAATATAATAACATCAGAGAAGTTGAGGCACATGGATTGGGCCCTAACCCACAAGCCTAGCCCTCTGAACTTAAATCAATCAAAGGAAATCAGTCTGCTCATTTCATAAAAGAATAACTGCATACATCTCTGAAAGTTTCGATCCCTAAATAAAACAAAAAGCTTCAATAGTTCACAACAATAATTCTGAATGGAAGCGAAACTAGGATAGACTAACTCTTCCTAGCTCTAGCTCTACTCTATTTATTCTACAGGCAACTACCAACAACTCCCTAGAAAATGGTGATTGAGTCCATTGGACTCCAAGTAAACCAAGATTGAGTGCTCTTCTCTTTGAGTTGCTCGGTTGCCTTTGGAATTCGAATTGCTGGAAAGAATCCTTGGGGATCCTTCGGCTGCTTGTGGAATTCAAATTGCTGGAGAGAATCTTTGGGATCCTTCAGCTGCCTTTAAGAGTGGACAATCCTCCTATAATTTCTCCTTGTTGTCTCCTCCAAGTCTTTGTGATCAAATCTTTATAAAAATGCTTAATAAATCATGATTTTTAGCACTCAACCTTATATTAGGCACTCAGAGTATGTTAGCCTTAATCACCACCTATACTAGCATCATAAACCCAAATAATAATAAAAATGCATGAAAAAGAGATATAAAAAGGTAAAAAGGTGACTATTAACCCCTCCAAATATGTCTAATGATGGAGCTCATCAGCTCCCATAGGGCGATGAACTCGGTCGAATGTGACCTTTTTGCAGCAGCTCCTGAATCTGCCTCTTGATTTCATCGTTCTCTAGAACAGAGCACCGATAGATCGGTCCATTGGGCAGCAGTGCACATGGGGTTAGATCGATGGGGTGCTTGACTTGACAGTGCAGAGGCACCCCTGTGGGTGAGGTGAAAATGTCCCCGTACTCCTCCACGAGCTTGTCCATTTGTTGTTGTCCTGCGGAGAAGCCTTGCCTGGAGGTCGTGGCCACAGTCTTCTTCTTCCCCTGGGGGCGGATCATAAGAAAAACAAATTTCTCAGTTTTGGAAATGAACTTACTGCATTGTTTTGCAGTAACCAAAGAGATAGCGGCAGGCAATGGTACCTCTGGTATCCTGTACAACTTATTGCCCAAAGTAACAATAACAACGCGAGGTCGGGACTCATACACAACATGTCGTTTCCACAAGTATGGTTGTCCTAAAAATACATCACAAACATCAAGAGGAGCAATGTCACATAATACCTCATCCATGAAGGGCTTGATATTGTAGGGAAGGTGGCACTACTGGCTGACGCAGAGATCCCATCCTTGGTGAAACCACCCGATGGTGTACGACTGTGAGCGTGCTGTGGTCGGCAAGCCCAACCACTTCACGACCTTTGTTGAAATGAGGTTCTTTTGGCTCCCACTGTCGACAATGAACTGTAGCAGGGAACCCTTTACCCACATCTGGGAGTGGAAGAGACACTCCTCCTCTAGATCTTTCGATTCCTCCTTCTGGATCTTTGCAGTGGCAATGATGGCATTGGGCTCTGCATCAATAATCTGCTTCCCTTTGTCATTCCCCTTGTCGGGTTCTGATTCAGAGTCGGAGCATGCATCTGATTCAGAACCCCTCATCTCGCCCAGCAATCACTGTTTGGCCCGACACTCACTTATGTTGCGAGTGGAGCTCTTATGGAACTCACACCACTTTCCCGTGTCCTTCAACTTCGCGGTGTTGTTCTTTTCTTGCGGCTTCGGTAAGTTGTCTTGGGCCACCATGCCTTGGCTTTGTCCTTTGTTTTGTGGTTTGGGGGCACCTTTCCCTTGCTTTTGATTCGCAGATCCAAAGTCTCGCTTCTTCTGTTTGAATTTCTGCTAAATCTTGGCAGCATACCGGTACGTCGTACCAAGCGAGGAGATGTCGAGGAACTCCATTTCCTCCTAGATGTATCTATACAGACAACTGCGGTACTTTAGCACCAAATGTTTCTCTGAATCTTTGATACCCAACTTTATGCGCAGGGTATGGAACAGATTCGTCAACTCATGCACATCTTGATCCCTTTGTTGTCGTAGCGTAGTCCATTGTATGTACTTGTCCTCATAACTCCCCATGGAATAATATTGTTCCTTGATGGCGTCTCGGAAAGAATTCCAAGTGGGTACAGTCGAGAACAGAGAGGGTTCCCCCTCGTCCTTTTTCTCATAGTAGGTTTCCCACCAGTCCTTGACATGGGGGGTAGCTTTGAGGAGTGCAAAAATAATCTTCTCCCGGTCGGAAAAGTCATGAACCGAAAAATATCCATCTAATAGATTCAACCATCTATCTACAGTGTATGCATCTATTTGGCCCTAAAATATGGGAATGTCAAAGTTTACTTGTACCTTAGAAGGCGTTGTGCCTCCAGAGTGGCTGTTGGATGTAGATGTGCTATCGGTGGGCAGTTGTTGAAGGATCTGGGCAAAGTTATCCATCATCGCGTTCCTTTGTTTTTCGAGGGCCTCCTCAAGCAATATTTTTATAGGATCTCCTGCTCCCTCATCTTTCTTTTCGTCCCCCATGGGCGACCGTCGAGGTTTGCGAGGTTGATCTTGCAAAGGTTCAACCATATCAAGCCCTAACTCCTTATACCTCGACCTCGTTGGGGACATGCAAAGAAGGATCGAGAAAGAGCAGACCGCTTTGATACCACTGATCCGGATTTATGCAGGAACGCTATAGAATACACATATAACCATAAATACAAAAATGCAAAGAAAATAACACTTCATTTCATTAATATCAAAGAACTGAAATTTGTTTACACACATAATGGAAATAAACTAGCTAGGGCGCAAGTAGCTTATCTCTGAGAAGAGATGTGGTGACTACAGGCCTCTGAATTATGTTACAATGAGGCTCGAAAGCCTATTTATTATTGAGAAATAATGGAAAACCCTAAACATCCAAAAACCTAACCCTAGGAGATGAAACGCCTAAACTATGGGCCCTGTTTGGGTAAATTGGTACATCAACTTCCCGGGGAAGTAACTTTGGCATACGATCTTTGTTTGACGTGCACCATATCTCATTAGAAAGATCTATCCGAAGACTACAACTTTTGAGTGAACAACATGTCTTGGTTTTCCCCAAAAAATGTCGTTTAGGGCCTCAAAACAGCTCTGAAAGTTCAGGACCCGAAAAACTGCTAAAAATAGTAAACTGTGCTATAATTAAGGAAACTGAAAAACTGAAAAAAACAATGGTGGGGCCCCAAGTGGAATAGGCAGGTGGCCACCAACATCCACCTGAATCAACACTAGAAGCCTATCAAATTGAGTACTATGCGTCTAGGGTCCAACCTTCTATTGCTCCAAGTGAACTTCCCTTTGGAAGGCTTGATGTCCATCAAATCCCACTTAGCCATGAGATATTTTATCATTTCCTTGAAGGAATCCTTGATAATATTGCTCCCTCTATTTTCGTTACTATTGAGGACCCCATTGAAGTCCTTAGCTATAATACTATTTCATGCATGCTTTACATCCTTTAACACGTACAACAATCTCCATCAATTTTCTTGCTCCATATATTCTACAAGAAAAGTGTTTAATTGCTTAGTAGTCTTAAGAATCTGAGAGACTTTGGGTAAAATCCAATACGCCCATATTCATTATTTATGCTAGAGTTTTTGACTACCATCTCCAAATGGCCCACTTGTTCTTGTTGTCTTGACAGGTCTTCTTGTTGTTGCTTAAAACTTGTCAATAGTTTGTTGCATCCCCATTGTTTTGTCCTTATCCACTACTAACTCTCTTTTTTCCTTTGCCATCTTTCTTTCTGGCCTTTTTGTTACTCTTCTCATCCTGTATTTCTAGTTCTTTATCTTCCTCTAATTCCATTTGAGGTTTGTTCTTAAGGTTGGTGTCTATGGAAGTGGGGTTGGGTTGGCTATTCAAAAACATTGTCTATCTTGTCCAATCTGTTTTAGACCTTGTCTTCCTGCTCTAAAGGAGGAAACTCTGCTACTTGGACTAAATGGGGCTCTGGGATTGAAGTAACTACCATTGCTGAGTGTGAAAAAGGATCCACTAGAGTTTCCACTTTGGTGATTCACTCTCCTCGAAATAAAAGCTTGTATCTATTGTGAAGCATTGGGGGATTCGCATTCCATACTTGAGTCAAAGGATTTAAGACTTTTCAAGGCATTGGCTAGGGCCATTTCCTTTAGCCAGTGGCTAGGATCTACAAGATTTATTTCTAGCTTGTGTTGAAGGACTTGCTAATGAAGGAGGTTTCGCTTGTTAATTATTAATTAAACCCATTTTCTTCTTGATCATGGGTCATTGATCTTTTCGTTGGGTTCTTGTTGGGGGGCTTGTTGAGGGATCTTTTTCTTGTAATCTTTAGCAAAATGCTCGCACTCATGTAAAGATCTACGATTTACACTTAAAGGTTATAGTTCTAGATTTTGTTCATAATCTAGAGGTTACTTGTGCTACTAGTTGTCAGCTTTAATACAATGGCTATATGAAAGCCCTTTTCCAGGTCTACTTTGACATAGATACAGGCACATACAAACATGTTTTAGTGCATCCCCGGAGATCCCAGAAAAGATGGGTCATTCCTGAAGTTTAAGTCTTTGTCTTCTTTTATTTGAAAGAAGAAAGGCATAAAACCCCGAAAATATGGGTCATTCCTAAAGTTTAAATCTTTGTCTTCTTTTATTTGAAAGAAGAAAGGCATAAAACCCAGAAAATATGGGTCATTTCTGAAGTTTAAGTCTTTGTCTTCTTTTATTTGAAAGAAGAAAGGCATAAAACCGAGAAAATATGGGTCATTCCTGAAGTTTAAGTCTTTGTCTTCTTTTATTTGGAAGAAGGCATAAAACCCAGAAAATATAGGTCATTCTTGAAGTTTAAGTCTTTGTCTTCTTTTATTTGAAAGAAGAAGGCATAAAACCCCTTGCCATAGTAGCAGTGAGTCATTTGTCCTTCGATTAGAGTTTACCAATTCTTTTGGATCAAGATGTCATTTTTCAGGACGGCCAGATTCCTGTTAATTGGCTGATTAGACGTCTTCCGGTCAAAGCCATGGTCATTTGCTTGGAGGAGGATGGGCGAGCTTAACACTGGAGGATGATTTTCAGCTCTCTTAGACCAACCATGTTGGCTGCAATTTCACTGCCTTTTTTTTTTAGAGTAGAGACTAGCTTGGAAAGTTATTGCCCTAATGTTTGGAGGAAGGAGGAGAGAAGCCCCCTTCCTGAAGTAAGATCCATAGAGACTGTAGCTTGGAAAGCCATTGCCCTAATGTTTGGAGGAAGGAGGTGAGAGGCCCTTCCAGAAGTAGGATCCATAACCGGACATAGTGCTTGCTCCCTAATTTAGATGTGGTCGTGGGATCGTGTAAGTTAAAAAGCGGAACAGATCGCCACCTTCATCAATATGTTGGACAATGAATCCATTCACCAAGTAAACATGTGAATGAAGTTCTATGCATCTAGTTTGTTTTTAGCCCTTAAATTTGAAAGCAGATTAGCACCGACCTCCACAACATAGTAACAATCGATGGTGTCGCGGCCGTTTACCCACCTTCTAACAAAACTGAGCTCTACTCAAACAGAGACATTTCTACGACTACCAAATGGAAAATTTTATTCCGTTGCCGGGATTTGAACCCGGGTCGCCTGGGTGAAAACCAGGTATCCTAACCGGACTAGACGACAACGGATGGATGACATTGAAATAAACTTCATTTCCTAACAAATGAACGAGTCGCCTTTAAAAACCTCCGGGGGTTCGTAACATCTCCCAAGAGTGTCGCAGCGGAAGGATGGTGGGCCCATAACCCACAGTCCGACAATGGAAACGTGGCTCGGATATGTTCTGAGTCAGCACTGGCTTTAATTACCTTTTCACCATCGTTTTTCTTCTTCGCTTAAAAAGCAGTAACATAAGGGGAACACTTTATGGAGTTGTCTATCTAGCTAGAGGAATTGTTCAGAAAACCAAAATTGGTCGGAATCTGGGTAATTTTTTTTTAAGAAATCTTGCAATAGGTATGTTTGAATCATGTTTTTGATAGTGGAAATAGATTCAGCACCATCAAAAATCTCTAGAGCACTCAAAATATTGAAGTTTAATCGCTATAATCTGGATTTACAAAAATCTTTGCCAAATTTTCTTAAAATCTTCCCTGAATTTCAATGATTTTCAGGGCCAAAACACAGTCTAGTTAGACCACTGCCTTTTTTATCATGGGAAAGAGTATACAGATTAACATGAACTTAGCTTTTAAAAAAAATTCAAATTAGCTTGGAAAATAATAGAAATTTTGATAAGATTATGATAAAATTTGGTAGAATTTTTTGAAAATTTAAATTTCTCACGAGTTTTTCATGATACTGAATCTATTTCCACCATAAAAAAACAATTTCATTTTTTTTTGTTTTTTTTTTAATTTATCAACTTCCATAAAAAAAAAATCTATAATAAAACAACTAGAACATTCCCATATTTTGATTTTTTTTTTTTTAAATTACCAAATTCCATTAAAAAAAAAAACCTGCGTCAAACACTCCAATGTTTTGATTTTTTTTTTTTTTTTAATTTACCAAATTCCGTCCAACAAAACTACAATGTATTTGTAACGTTAGACAATGCCATTAACATTTACAAATTCTCGTATGTATTTTTTTGACATACTGTATGTCTAAATATAGTTTAAGTTTACTTGAATTTTCACATCAA
Source organism: Pinus albicaulis (assembly GCA_034641835.2). Lineage (NCBI taxonomy): Eukaryota > Viridiplantae > Streptophyta > Pinopsida > Pinales > Pinaceae > Pinus > Pinus albicaulis. The sequence continues at coordinate 556,055,394 of CM076575.1, read as the reverse complement.
ATTTAAATTAAACGTTTATGTTATATTTATAAATAACTTTCGAGTAATTTATCTCGTCTTTGATCTTATTGTGCATTTTCCCCCTCAAATAAAGATGTTCTTTAAAATTTTAACGCTTTTAAGACTCAATCACATGAACATTTAGGTTTTTTTTACTATATTTGTTTTTTTAGTTGTCGATCACAATTAAAAAATTCTTTAACATAACATTACAAATTATATTTAGAAACAATATTGAAGGCCACAATGACCAAAAGAAGATTTGTGAGAACTCAAAAGCCATGAGAACAATATTATATCAAAAATCAAGATGAAACTAGTGAAGATGAACATTCCAAACTAAAAATATAAAAAAAGGAACACCTCGAGCTATAGCAATATTGTGCCCAGAACCAAAACATCAACTTGTCCACCAATTGTACGTCCGAAGACTAACCACACTAGACATAGAAGCCTCCAGATAATAAAGCGTCCCACCATCTGTGTGTCCATACCAAAATAAAGCACCAACTAAACCAACATAAAAGACTAAGACCCATGCCTCAACATTGAAATAAGTAAGTCCATCTGCCAAACACAAACACCGCAGCTGGATTGCATAAAAAAACCTAGGTCACATAACAAGCTGAGAAACCATGATATCCCCATCAAATGCCGAAGTGAAAGCCTGAAAATCCCGACACTAACTCTATAACAAAAGAACACCAAAACACATTTGGCCAATACTTAATCCAGGTAGGAAGAGATTATAGTAAGGTCTTGCACACTATCAACAGGAGGGTCAATGTGATCCCCAGGGTCTCCAAGAGGGCCAGTGAAATCATCGAAGGCAGAATCTAAGTCAATGAAATTCTCCACTTAGGTCAGACAAGACTCAACGCTATCAAGACAGAATTGTTGGCTCCACACCATATTTTTAATATCCTCTAGGCCAAAAAAAAAAAATTATAGGTCTCAACTTGTTTGTCCCTAAAGATTAAACGAAGCAATGTAACTAGTTGTTGATGTGCGGCGAGAGAATACAAAAAATGTAAACATTTTTTACGAAACTTGCTAGGATTCAGAACCCTTTGCAGGTCGAAGGTCGTCTTCTGAAGCTCAGAATCAGAGTGATAGAGGTGATCCTCAATTTCTTTTTCTTCCAAGAGGAGTGTTTCTCTCCTCACTTCCAAAGGAAATGCATCGAAGAAGGAACCCATTTAATCAAATGCAAACATCTGAGCTCGTTTAACACTAGCAGTCCCTAAACCTCCCCTCCCACTCATAATTCGCTGACGTGGAGGCATTATGAGTGAGGTGGGAGAGCAAGCTAAAAAGCACACAGACCATGCCCAACAAAGAAGAAGATAGATGTAGAACAATCTCGCTTTCTCCTTATCGAAAAACCAACAAATCATCCCCCCAAATCCACTATAGAGGGCCAAATTTGAGAGAGTATCCTAATTCAAGGCAATGTAAAGACATAGGACTAGGAATACCCTAGAACCAAACCAAATTATGAAGACCAGGAGCAAAGCTCTAAAAAATAACGAAATTCACCCCCTCAACAAAAGGAGCACCGCAGACAATGCGACTCTAACAAAATAAGAGAGAAAACCCATAATGAAGCTGAAATCAAAACGAGGCCTTTCAAAACCTAACAAAGTCAACCCTTGGAAAGCCTTGAAAACACCCTTTAACTCCCGAGAACGAGTCCTTTTAAAACCCAACAAATTTAACCCTTTGACAGCCAAGACAACACCCTTTTGAAAAGAAAATATGTAATTAACTAGACGCATACACAATTGGACAAGGCACTTGCTCCATCCACAACTGATCCATTTTTATAAAGGAACAAAACAAAATACAAATATAAATAGAAACACATAGCTACAACAAAAATAGAACTTCAATTCATTAATAACAAAGTACTAAAAATTGTTTACATGCAGAATGGAAATAAAGTAGCTCAGACGATGGTAGCTTATCTCTCAGAAGAGATGTGGCAGCTACATGCCTTCTAAACTATGTTACAATAAGGCTCAAAGGCCTTTTTATTATTTAGAAACAATGGAAAACCCTAAATAGTCAAAAACCTAGCCCTAGGAGATGAAGCGCCAAAAGTTTGTGGGCCTCGTTGGGGTTAGTTGCTACATCTACTTCTTGTGGTTGTAACTTTGGCATACAATCTTCATTTGATGTGTACGATACCTCGTTAGAAATATCTACTCGAGGACAACAAATTTTGATTACAAACAACTTTTGTCTCAAATTCAAATGGTTGTTGCATGTCTGACAATGTGATTACAAGTGTAGAGAAAATGCAGTGCTTTAGCTCAATGAACACATTTTGATGGCACTCAGAGAAAAAAAAAATATTTTGCTCTGCCCTTTGTAATCTGACTCAAAGGCCAAGTGATATGAGAGAATCCCAACACAAACCTCCAATAAAAATTGTTAAGGCCCAAAAAGCTACGAAGCTCTATTAGAGTAGTCAAGGTTGGGAAATCCCGAATGACTTGGATCTTATCTAGATCCACTTGCATGCCTTTATCATCAATGATGTAGCCCAGATATTAGACCTAGCTCATGACAAAGGTGCATTTCTCCAAGTTAGCACATAGTTTGTATTGTCGTAGGGTTTGAAGGACCTGTCGAATGTGCTGCAGGTGGTCTTCCCAACTCTTGTCGAAGATGAGGATGTCGTTCAAATATACAACCACGAATGAGTTGGGAAGGGCCACAAGATATTATCCATCAAACTCATAAAATTTCCAGGGGTATTTGTCAACCCGAAAGGCATGGCCAACCACTCAAAAAGGCCCTCCTTGGATTTGAAGGCGGTCGTCCATACATTTGTAGGTTCTAATGGAACCTGGTGATAACCATACTTCAAATCGATCTTGCTGAAATACTTGGCTCCTTTCAGTTGTTCAAGAAGGTCATCAATCTGTGGGATTGGATACTTGTTCCTGATAGTGATTTTTTTTAGGATCTGATAATCAATGCAGAACCTCCAGGTTCCATCCTTCTCAGTACAAGTACAATCAGGCTCCCACAAGATGAGGAACTTGGTCAAATGTGCCCTTTTTGTAGCAACTCTTGGATATGCCACTTTATTTCTTCATTTTCCATAATGGAGCGGCAATATATCGGCTCATTGGGTAGAGGTGTTTCAAGAGTCATATCAATTGAATGCTTGACTTGACAATGCAAAGTTACCCCTGTGGGTGAGGAGAAGATGTCCCTGTATTCTTCCATGAGCTTATCCACCTTCTTCTGCTGTGTGGGGGGAACCCTTCCCGAGGGCCATGGATGTGGCCACTATCTTCCCCTTACTTTGAGAGTGAATTAGAAAGAAAAACAAATCCTGGTCTGGGAGATTACCTTACTGCATTTCTTAACAAATATCAAAGAGATGGCAGTAAGTGGGGCTAGCTCTGGTATCTTGTATAACTTACTTACCAAAGTAATAATAACAATGTGAGGCCTGAACTCATACACAACATGACGCTTCCACAAGTATGGTTGTCCTAGTAACACATCACAAACTTCAAGAGAAGCAACATCACACGATACCTCATCTGTAAAGGGCTTGATGTTGTAGGGAAGGAGACATTGTTGGCTGACACAAAGATCTCATCCCAGGTGGAGCCACCAGATCGTGTATGGTTGCGGGTGTGGTGTGGTCAGTAGGCCCAAATCCTTAATGACCTATGCTAAAATTAGATCCTTTTGCCTCTCGATGTCGACAATGAACTGCACCAGAGAATCCTTCACCCACATCTATGAGTGGAAGAGACACTCCCCCTCCTCTTGATCTTCGGGCTTAGTCTTCTAGACCTTGGTGGTGGCAACAATGGCACTAGGTTCACCATCAATAATCTGCTTCCCCTTATTTGGTTTTGACTCAATATCATAACATGCATCAAACTCTGAAGCTTTTAGCTTGGCCACCAATGACCAATTGGTGCAACACCCATTATGAGTAGGGCTCTTGTGGAACTCACACACCTTTCCTGTGTCATTCTTCATCTTCGCGATGCCATTATTATCGTGTGACTTCGACAAGTTTTCCTGGGCCACCCCACCTTAGCTCTGGTTCTTGTTCAACGGTTTGGGGGTGCTCTTTCCTTGCTTCTGATTCGCAGATCCAAAGTTGCGCATCTTTTGTTTAATTTTTTTTTTCAATCTTGGAAGCATATTGGTATGTTGCACCAAGTGAGGAGATGTCTAGTAATGATGGCCACGTTACTTGAGCACCAAATGTCACTCAGGGTCTTTGATACCCATCTTTGTGCTTAGAGTATGAAAAATATTTGTCAAGTCATGCACATCTTGGTCCCTTTGTTGTCGCAGTGTGGTCCATTATATGTACTTGTCCTCATAGCTCCCCATAGGGTAATATTGTTCCTTAAAAACATCTTAGAAAGAGTTCTAAGAGGGTGCATTTATAAACATAGATGTTTCCTCAATCATTTTCTCTCGGTAAGTTTCCCACCATTCCTTGACATGGGTGGTGGCTTTAAGCAATGCAAAAGTAATATTTTCACTCGAAGAAATTATGGATTGAAAAAAAGTCTTTCAACAAATTCAACCATTTATCTACAACATTTGTATCTCTTTGACCTTCGAATATAGGGATATCAAAGTTAACTTGTACCTTGAAAGGGGTGGCACCCACGAAGTGACCATTGGATGAAGACGTGTCGTTTGTGGGAATCCGTCGGAGGATCTGGGCAAAGTTATCCATCATCTTGTTCCTTTGTTGCTTGAGGGATTTTTGAACAATAGTTTTATAGGATTTCCTGCTCCCTCATCTTTCTTTTATTTTTCCATGAGAGGTCATCTGTGTCAGCAGGGACGATCTTGCAAAGGCTCAACTAGTTCAAGTCTCAAATCCTTATACAACGACCTCGTTGGGGATATGCCCCGAAAAAAAGAGAGCAAGAGCAGACCTCTCTAATACCAGTGATCTAGACTTATGAAGGTACGAAATGAAATACATATATAAACAGAAACACAAAGCCACAATGAAAACATAACTTCAACTCATTAAAACAAAGTACTGAACATTGTTCACATGCATAATGGAAATAAAATAGTTTGGGCGATGGTAGATTATGTCTAAGAAGTGATGTGGTGACTACGTTCCTTCTGAACTATGTTATAATGAGGCTTTGAGACCTTTTTATTATTTAGAAACAATGGAAAACCCTAAATGTAACAGTCCTCGTGAAAATTTCATGTAATAAAATTTAATAAAGACAAAATAATAACCATGGTTATGGAACACTTATTCCAAGCTGAATGTTGGGCAAAAACATCCTAGTGCAGGTGTTCATTTGGTTTATTATGGAAAAGGAAATGGAAAAGGATTTGGAAATTCAGAGCGGCATTAATTGACATTTATTTATGAAAATAATGGAAATTGGGAGAAAAGGAAGGTGAAAGGTCACAGGTTGCATGTGAGGAGGAAAAAGAAGGAAAAATAATGGAAAAGGAAGAAAATAGAGGCCTCATTGATAAAAAGGCTTCTGAGGATCATTTCACATACCTTTTGTCGGTTCAATTTTGGAGCTCTCTCTCTATTCTCTCTCTCACACTCTTGGAAACTTAGAGTTTTCTTGGAACACTTCAACGTTGGATCAAGAAAGGCAAAGAAGGCAAAGAGGAAGAAAAGATAAGCAAGGAAGAGAGGGATTAAGTAGCTACAACAGGTTTACTTGCAAGTATTGATTTTCATGTGTGATTTCCTTGCTATATTTGGCATGCATAATTATGCATGTGTGTTCTTGGTTCTCTTATTGTCATTGGCATGGCTTTTGCTAGGTGTGACACTGTTCTTCAACTTTGCCTTGCCATTTTAGGATAGCCATGGTGTGATGGGGTTCTCATGTTTTTGTTGTGTTGGATTTCTGGATGGATTCAAAACTAAGTGCGGTGGTCTCTGAATGAATGAAAACATGGCCTATTGATCCCTGAACCGGACTGTGGATTGCAGTAAAGCCACTAGCGTAGTAACCCCTGAACTGTACTATGGGTTGCAGTAAAGTCAAATATTGTGCCTTGGTGGGTCTAAGAATCCTCAACCGATGAATGGAGGGATATATGGTAAATCCTAGAGGTGTGTGCCCTTGGTCAGGCATAGTGATTTGGTGGGGATTGCGGTAAATCCTAGAGGGTGGAGTCTCAATCAGGCCTACGAATCCTCGACCGGTGACTGACGAGATATATGATAAATGTTGGAGAAAGGAATATTTTTTAGGCCTAGGCATCCTCAATCATTGTGTGATGAGATGCACGGTAAATCCTAAAGACTAGGATACAGGAAAACTCCTCACGGTGTAGGTGGAGAAATTCGGTGGCATCCATGCTTGTTTAGGGCCTAGTGATATGGTGGGGGTCACAATAAAGTCTGGTTCTATTAATGAGGGTGAGGTGGTTTAGCCTCGGGAAGCCCTGGTTGATTTTGGTTATGAGTCCCACATTCATGCTTGGAATATGGCACGGGGGTAATTGGCTAACAGAGAGATTTGGTTCAGCCAATCTATGGTCGGGTGGTACATGAAAGTCCCAAACCTAGTTGGATTTGCATTCATTAATAAGAGTTTCTTCTCCTTTGTATTTCATGTGTAAATTTTTTGGTTCATATGTGGCACTTATGGCTAATGTATCCCTATCATTTATGTTGTTTATATGACTGGTTATGATTATGTTTTATGACAATAATGATGGATCTCATCATGTTTTGTTTTATAAATGAGTGAACCATGAATATATGACCTAATATATGATAACGCATCTAATGTGATAAGGCATCAATGCTTCTTAGTGATTCTCAGATAAGTATGGGACCCCTTATGCTCATATATGTTATTATGACATGTAGAATGCATATTTGTGACATGTTTAATGAAATTTTTGTCATGGATAGTGTTGTGGACAATTTTGTCACCCCTAGAGACAGTCCAGAGTTGCCATAGACCAGTGCCTAGGACATCTTAATATAGCAAGGAGCTCATCATATAGCTTGGGTTGTCAATCCAAAAGCTCTCTTACTATCTCTTGTTGAACAAGGAAATTAGTTTAAATGGGACCAATCTCTCTCAGAAGCTGATACAAAGATAAGAATAGTGTAGGAACATCATGCAAAACTCCAATACAAAGGCATCAGACAGTTAAGAGACAGCTTACTGTAAAGAGGGCCAGTTCAAATAATATGCCACAGAAATCAAATATCAGAAAGTGGATGCAGTGAGAGGAATAACAAGAGAATACCAGTTGACATTAGAATGATACCCAGATATACAACAAAACCATGTATGGGCTTGCCGATTCAAGAATCCATACACAATCCTGGCATTTTAAAAGCACCCTCCTAAAACAACTGATATAGTAAAAAATATGGAAGAGATGAACATGGAACACTATATCATGACTAGGCCTATTTAAAGCGCTTGACTAATCCCAGAAAGGGCATCAACTAGGATGAATCCTTACTGCAAACTAGTGAGCCACTCGCATTCTAGAACATGATACAAGAAGATAAATAGCAAGAAATGAGATATTGTATTAACACATAAGAGAAAATTACATACTGTGAGATACCAAAGACCAGAATCCTCATTACAGTTATAACTCCTCACTGAGACCCTACAGGCTCTGAACCTTCATACCAAAATATTACAAAGTGTATACAAAAGCCTTTTCACTGCACAGTTTGCTGATAGAAATCTGGAACCCTTACAATGTCTTTCTTTCTATATTTTATAGGAGAGATAGAGAATTCTAGAGGAGGAGGTAGATGGAAAGAATTTAATGACTTATTTTGAATCAAGTGGCGGAAAACACTCGCACCCACACTATGAATAACTGAACATAAATGACTGTACTTTACAACTTATTTCCGGAAATGAGTGCTGAAAATGAAAATATGCTTATAAACAAGACATAAATAATAAAATATGTAAATATTCGGCTCTTTGCTGGAGGAGGAAGATCTGCGGCAATAAAACCTTGAGGCGCCTGTTTCTGTACATGGTACTTTCAGCCTTCTAATTTTGAATTTAAATTTGAAACCTTTCATGCCGGACACTGAATTCATTGCTCCTTCATTAATAATCTGCTGCTGCATTAATGTTTTCATCTGCCCAAATTTGCCTTTTTTGATTTTCTCTGGAGGGTTCTATAGATTGAAATATCTTTCTTTGATGGAGGTCACATCATAGTGACTCCCGGATCCTTTTCGCCAATTTCGTTTCCACAACAAGGTCCTGCAAAAACAAAAGCCTGTTGAATAAAACTAATCACAGAGATAGTGGACATAGTGAGGTTAATGGAAGCGATGGCACCGATTTGAGGGGATGATGAGATGACGTGGGGTGGCGAAAACACAGAGGAACAGCAGAGGAATGGGAAGTGAAAATGGGGTAATACAGCGGGACGACGATAAGTGCACGAGGCAAAGACATCAAACAAAAACACTCAAACACAACACATAAATGAAATATGTGAATAGTGGAGGGAAAAGCGAATGACACGTGGGCAGATGACGAAAAATGGCGGAAAAATGCTAACGGCACGAAAACTCAAAGATTAAATTTCGTGGAAGTTACGAAGGAAAACATGACAAAACAATGGAGCAAAGACTTTGGAAGTGGGACCCAGAGCGCACATCGCAAACTCACAAGTGGAGAAAGTGCGATGGGGGAAATGATGGAGTAACAAGAAACTGTGCTCTGCGCTCTACGATGGGGGTGACCGGTCGAGCGCAGATCGCAAAAACGAAAAGTGCGATGACGGAGAATGGCATGAACGAGAAACTGCGCTTTTGCGATGGGGGGGGAAGTGCGATAGCGCGATCATGCGATTTGCGGTAAACACTCTAAGGGGCAGCGCTTGGCTGTATGGATGAAGGGAGGCGCGAAGCTAGGGGAGAAAGGAGCTAGGCCTTATATGACTTTAAAGAGCGGATTTTTAGCCTTTTTCAATGTATTTCCGGCTCGGGAAAGGGAAACAATAAAGGGGAAAGAGGAGACTTTGGCCAAAATTTGAATGGAGGGGCTGACTTGTACAACATTGGCTCCACCTAGGGACGGCATGTTTGTCTTCGGACATGTCGAGAACGCACAGACCTCAGACCCTCTTGTGCGTGAATTTTATTCTACGATCCCTTTGCTTTTCTTCAAAACTTATCAGCTTATCTATACTATTTACATTTAAAATTGAAATCACACTTATATACATCATATACATTATAATACATCAAGCCTGGTCTGCTTGAATCAGTACTGGAAGTAGGATTTAAGGAATCGTCCATTCACGGGGGCATCTAACCAGTCACCCTGTAAATTTTCCAATATAAATGTGTTGTTGTCTCCCTGTTGCACAATTTTGAATGGACCAAACCAAAGGGGGTCAAATTTCCCATGTTTTCCTTTTTCAGCTCTTCTGACATCCCATCTGAGAACTAGGTCCCCAATCTGAAACTTTCTATCTTTAGCATGCTGATCAAAGATATCTTTCATTTTTTCCTGATACTCAGCTAATCTTTGGTTCACCTGGTCGCGTGTTTCCTCTAATTCTACCAATTGATTTATCCTTCTGACCATATCATCTGATTCTTCTTGATTTTCTTGCATGAAACGTGCCACTGGCATAGCCAGCTGCACAGGAAACACAGCTGCTCTTCCATATACTAATTCATAAGGGGACTTCCCTGTTGCTCTCTTGCTGGTTATCCTATTTGCCCATAGAGCAAAATTTAATTGAGAATCCCAATTCTTCTGATTTTCATTTATCGTTTTCTTCAAGGCCCTCACCAATGTTTTATTAGAAGATTCTGCCAGGCCATTCCCTTGCGGATAGTAGGCTGTTGAATGATTCAATATAATGTTATATTGTCGGCAGAAATTTTCGAAACTGGCCGACTTAAAAGCCTGTGCATTATCAGTTACAATTCTAACAGGACAGCCAAACCTGGATATGATATTTTCCTCCATAAACTTGATTATCACAGCATCTGTAGCATTTATTACAGGTATGGCTTCCACCCAATTTGTAAAATAATCTGTGGTTGTTAGTATCCATTTGTGTTGGCCACTTGATGGGGGATGTATTTCTCCTATGAAATCTAATCCCCATTTTTGAAATGGTGCATTTACATGTACTGGAATTAAGGGTAAAGCGGCTAACTTCTGTCTTTCTGCAAATCTTTGACACTTGTCACATGCCCTAACCCAGGCGAAAGCATCTGTAAATAATTTTGGCCAGTAGAAGCCGGCCTTCAGGATTTTATGAGCTGTAGCCCTCCAGATGTAATGTTCTCCACATATTCCCTCATGAAATTCTGTCAGTATATTCTCCACTTCATTTTCTGTGAGACATAATAGTAATATACCTAAAGGGTCTCTCCAATATAGTTGTCCATTAGCAACTATGTATTTCTGAGATTTCATCTTTATAGCTCTGTATTTTGTCTTATCACAACTCGGAGGACAGCTAAGTGTTAAAAGATATTCAACTATTTCTTTATACCAAGAACTAGTTAGATATTTCATATGTATCTTTTGAGTGGCCATCTCTAGTCCTTGCTGCTCTTCTCCTTTTTCAGATTCTTCATTTGCTATGATGGATAAATTAATGCCCAAGGCTTGGTGATTTGATTCGGATAACATCTTAGCAAGTCCCTGTCCTTTGATCAGCTTAGTAGGCCTTATATCCAAATCATACTCCTGTATTTTTGCAATCCATCTTCCTCTTTTTCCTTCGCTGTCCCCTTGAACTAGGATGTCTTTGATAGCTGCTGTGGGAACATATGCAGTAATGTGGGATTGCAAAACATAAGTTCTAAAAGCTTTGAGGGACTTTACTAGGGCATACGCCTGCTTCTCCAATATATTATATTTCAATTCAGCATCATGCAGTACTTGACTAAAGAAAGCTATAGGCTGCTCATATCCATCTTCATTCTTCTGCAATAAGACTCCAGCAATTGTATGGGGTGATGCAAATGAAAATATCATAAATGGCTTCGCGTAATCTGGCCCGGCTAGCACAGGAGCTTCAGCAAATGCCTGTTTTATCCTGGTGAATGCATCTCTAGACTCCTGGGACCATTTTACTTCACTATCGTTTTTCAACATATCAGTTATATGCCTAACTATCTCAGCATAGTTAGGAATAAACCTTCTTAGAAATTTGATTCGGCCCAAGAACACCTGCACTTCCTTCTTATTCCTGGGTAAAGGAATACTGTTTATTAATTCAACTCTCTTAGGGTCTATTTTCACACCATCTTTAGTTACAATGTGCCCTAGGAGTTTTTCCTCATCTAATGCAAATAAAGATTTTTGAGGATTGAGGGATAAGCCATACCTTCTGCACTTTTCAAAAGTTCTTCTTAAGTGGTCAATATGTTCATCATCATTCTTTGAAAACACTGTGATATCATCAAGGTATACCACCAAAAACTTGTCCTGCTCCCCCACAAAGGCTATGTCCATTGCCCTCTGAAAAGTAGCTCCTGCATTAATTAGCCCAAATGGCATCCTGGCATACATAAATGTTCCCCATGGTGTAGTAAATGCAGTTTTCTTCTGGTCTTCTAGGAACACGGCCACCTGATTATAACCAGAAAATCCATCCATCATTGACATTCTGGATGCTCCTAACACTTTCTGCAGGATGTAGTCCATCTTAGGCAGTGGATAATTATCCTTTAGAGATGCTCTATTTAAATTCCTGAAATCCACGCACAACCTTATTTCTCCGTTTTTCTTTCGAACAGGAACAAGATTTGCTATCCATTCTGAGTATCTCAATGGCACAATTATTTTGGCCTTCAGTAGCTTCTTGATTTCTTTTTCAATCGAGGGAAGCAAAAGAGGATTTATCTGTCTGAGCTTCTGCTTATAAGGCTTTGCATCTTCCCTCAAAGGAATTTTATGCTGCATTATATTAACATCGAAAGTTTTTAGGTCCTTATAGGACCAAGCAAATACATCTTTATAAGATTGAAACAACTTCAAATATTTTTCTCTATATTCTTCTGGGACCCTTTTAGATAGTTTCACAATTTTGGGATCAGCATAAGTACCCAAATTCAGATCTCCCACTTTATCTTCTTCTGTCACCTTGTTTGGCCGCAATGGAATGTCATCCTTGTTAAATAATCTTTCTAGAGGTACCAGCCCTCTGGGTATAACATTTCCTTTTAGCTGCAGCACTTTGTTACCTGCTATTCTCTCTTCCCATTTGTTTTCTGCAATATTTCCAACTTCTTCCTCCTCATTATCATCAATCTCCATATTGGAGAATTCTCCCACCGTCTCCATGAATCTCTTCATTTGTTCATCATCTTCAAACACCTGCCAATGCTTTATATTATCTGGAATGGATGGTCTGTAACGTACCTCCACTTCGTATCTTAAAAGTGGATTCTGAGGAGGGCGGAATGTGCTGGCAGCTACAGCAAGAGAGTCTGCTATTATGTTTTTCTCCTGGGGCATGAACTGTATGTTAAACGCTGAGAATAAATTTTCTACCATGTCCCATACTTCGTTTCTATATGCTCTCAGCTGAGGGTGCTTGGTTTGACATTGATTTCTAATCTGCCTTACCACCAGCGCAGAGTCTCCCATGACTTTTAGACTTTGGATGCCCATGTTTCTTGTTGTTTGCAGTCCCAATAATAGTGCCTCATATTCAGCTACGTTGTTGGTAGCTTCATATTCCAATTTAAAGGACAGTGGCACCCATTTTCCTGTGGGAGAGATCAATAACACCCCAGCTCCATTTCCTTCCCTTGAATTTGCCACATCAAAATGCAAAGTCCAAATTTCTGATGCCTGATCTTCTTTAGGCTGCTCAGCTTGGATTTGACCAAAAAGGGGCTCATGAGCATAATTTGATTTTCTTCTAACATCAAACATGAGAAGTCTCCCTCTTTGTTATACACTGGTGAATTCTCTGAGCAATCAGTCTTAGTTACCATTTTAACAAATCTAGTCTCCCTGTATAACCTCCTCTCCTGGCCTCCAAATACCGGGACAGTAGCATATGTTAAATCCAATTTGATTGACCCACCAATTTTTGTACCCCAGGACCTTGACAGCAACATGCCAAAGCGAGCTGGGATATCGGCAACCACAATGTCCATGACCACACTCTTTGCTGGAATTTGGGCCAAATTGACCACTAAATCTTTAATCATTCCCAAGCATTTAACCCTTTTGGAATCAAATGAATATAAGTCTTTGTATGGTCTTGTAATTTGCAGCCCTAATTTCTCCATGACAGACAAAGGCATAAGATTATGGGAAGCCCCAGAATCTAACATACAATTGTGTAACATAAGGTCATGAATAACTAGGGACAGGGAGGAGTAGAGGGGTCTATCTCCTCGACATGTGGACCAAAGACTACCATGGGTCTTTCTTCTTGAAGGTTTAAACTATCAGGCACGATTGGTATTTCAGGAAGAAGTATAAAGGAAGTAACTTGAGACTAATATACATGCTGTTTTAATAGTTCAGTCAGGGGGGCTGGAATCTTAATTTTCTCAAGTTCTTTTTGTAAATTAAAAGCAGAAGGGGGCTTTTCTATTACAGCTTCTTTAAATTCTTTATTTTCAGCTGAAGATTTAATTTCTTTCGACACTGACTCAACATTAAGAGGACTGACTATTTTTGAAGAAGAAGGAATCTGATCATTAGACTGCGGGGGAACATTTAGAGGGTTCTTACCTTTTTCTATGCTTTTCTTTGTTGCTGATTCCTTCTGAGCAGGTGCTTCTTTCTGAGGTGGCTCTTCTTCTTGATCTTGAGTTCGGGTCCTCTTTCTTGAAGATCTGAGATCATATTTTACATTGAATTGTGCTTCCATGAAGTCAGCAAATTGCTTACAATAATGGTCAATCTCTGCTTCTTCTTCTTCTTCTTGCAAGGGGCATTCTATATCATCATTATTTGAAAAAGCCAGATTTGAATCCTCTAATCCATAAGTCGCATCTTCAGTGGAGTCTTCTGCTGGACCTTCCAGGTACAAAGGATGTGGTACCTGATCTTGTTGCTCCTTTGCTTCTCTTGGCAATATCTGCAACGGTGGTCTTCTATACTGGGGATTGTATCCTCTGTTTGGAGCATTATAGAAATTCTTGGGAGCTGCATTTTTAGCTTCCAGTTCAAGCTTGACCATCTTCTTTATCATTTTGCTTATTTCATCCATTTTATCTGAATCCTTATCTTGATTAGAAGTAGAAATCTCTTCTTTGCCTCTCCTCCTAGTATCTTGTTCAGCTTTTCCTTTTAATTTCCCAGAGGAGGCAAAGTTTGCTTCTAACTCCAAAGCATCTGACTGCGCATCATCTAAAGTGGCAGGTTTTCTTTCTCTCAATGAGAATCCAAAATCAAAATCAAAGGCTGCTATGAACATTATCTTGGCAGCAGCTTCATGGGGCTTCATTTCAGGAGGCAGGCTCAAATATAACTTGTTAAATCTTTTAACAAACTCTGACACTCCTTCATTAGGCTTCTTCTTCAAAGTATTAAATTCAGTAAGACACTGACCATGATCTTTCTTTTCTCCCCACTTTCTGAGGAAAGTATTCTCCATCTAGTCCCAGGTGGTCACAGAATGATTTCCCAATGTTTTGAACCATTTTCTGGCTTCACCCTCCAAAGATTGTACAAACAATCTCAAGACCACATCAAAATGTTCGACATTTAAGTTTTCTGCAAAAGAGCAGAAGGTCTCGAGATGCTTCTGCGCATCAATTTCATTTTCTCCATTAAATCTTGGCAGAATATTCAAGTAATCCTGTGGCATATCATTTAGCACTTGGGGTAAGGCCAGAGGAGCATATTTGTTCAATAGAAAAGTAGGAACATTAGCCATTGGAGGGGGTGGGGGTTGAGCAACAGTCTCAGATACAAATGAAGGGAGAGGAGTAGGAGGAAGTGGAGTATGAATAACAATGGGAATATATTGCACAGAAGCCCGAGGTGTGGATGGGAATAGTTCACGTTTAACAGCAACTACTTCTGTGACTTCTTTAATTTCATCAGCCTCGAGAGTAGGATGAGAATCTTCTTCAATCCAGGCACTTCCTCTACATGGAGTTTCTAAGTAAAACTCGAGATTTTCAGTTCTGATCTCTTGAGAAGAAGAAGGCGGATAATCTTCAACGGAATATTCAGGGTTTTCAGCACGAACTGACTTCCTCTCCTTCCAAACTCTTTTGTGAATGATCTTCTCTAGGTCAGACACGTAAGGTGTTTTCGACTGAGATGTATCTGACCTCAAATGTGGCTTACGAGGAGCTAGGACTACCAATAAATTTATCAAATAAAGAACAGTGGAGTCACCAAGGTGAGAGATACGCAACTCTTCAACTCTCCGTGCTCACCTGATTAGAGAGTGAAAACGATTTGTCGAGGCCCAGGGAAACTGATATTCTTGAATTCGATCCCCGGCAACGGCGCCAGAAAGATGTTGTGGACAATTTTGTCACCCCTAGAGACAGTCCAGAGTTGCCATAGACCAGTGCCTAGGACATCTTAATATAGCAAGGAGCTCTTCCTATAGCTTGGGTTGTCAATCCAAAAAGCTCACTTACTATCTCTTGTTGAACAAGGAAATTAGTTTAGAATGGGACCAATCTCTCTCAGAAGCTGGTACAAAGATAAGAGTAGTGTAGGAACATCATGAAAGACTCCAATACAAAGGCATCAGACAGTCAAGAGACAGCTTACTATAAAGAGGGCCAGTTCAAATAATATATCGCAGAAATCAAAAATCAGAAAGCGGATGCACTGAGAGGAATAATAAGAGAATACCAGTTGATATTAGACTGATACCCAGATATACAGCAGAACCATGCATGGGCTTGCCAATTCAAGAATCCATACACAATCCTGGCATTTTAAAAGCACCCTCCTAACACAACTAATATAGCAGAAAATATGGATAAGGTGAACATGGAACAGTATATCATGACTAGGCCTATTTAAAGCGCTTGACTAATCCCAGAAAGGGCATCAAATAGGATGAATCCTTACTGCAAACTAGTGAGCCACTCGCATTCTAGAACATGATACAAGAAGATAAATAACATGAAATGAGATATTATATTAACACATAAGAGGAAATTACATACTGCGAGATACCAATTACCATAATCCTCATTACAGCTATAACTCCTCCTCACTGAGACCCTACGGGCTCTGAACCTTCATACAGAAATATTACAAAATGTATCCAAAGCCTTTTCACTGCACAGTCTACTGATAGAAATCTGGAACCCTTACAATGTCTTTCTTTCTAGCTTTTATAGGAGAGATAGAGAATTCTAGAGGAGGAGGTAGATGGAAAACATTTAATGAATTATTTTGAATCACGTGGCGGAAAACACTCGCGCCCACACTATGAATAACTGAACATAAATGACTGTACTTTACAACTTATTCCCGGAAATGAGTGCTGAAAATGAAAATCTGCTTATAAACAAGACATAAATAATAAAATATGTAAATATTCGGCTCTTTGCTGGAGGAGGAAGATCTGCGGCAATAAAACCTTGAGGCGCCTGTTTCTGTACATGGTACTTTCGGCCTTCTAATTTTGAATTTAAATTTGAAACATTTCATGCCAGACACTGAATTCATTGCTCCTTCATTAATAATCTGCTGCTGCATTAATGTTTTCATCTACCCAAATTTTCCTTTTTTGATTTTCTCTGGAGGGTTCTATAGATTGAAATATCTTTCTTTGATGGAGGTCACATCATAGTGACTCCCGGATCCTTTCCGCCAATTTCGTTTCCACAACAAGGTCCTGCAAAAACAAAAGCCTGTTGAATAAAACTAATCATAGAGATAGTGGACATAGTGAGGTTAATGGAAGCGATGGCACCGATTTGAGGGGATGATGAGATGACGCGGGGTGGCGAAAACACAGAGGAATAGCAGAGGAATGGAAAGTGAAAATGGGGTAATACAGCGGGATGACGATAAGTGCACGAGGCAAAGACATCAAACAAAAACACTGAAACACAACACATAAACGAAATATGTGAATAGTGGAGGGAAAAGCGAATGACACGTGGGCAGATGACGGAAAATGGCGGAAAAATGCTAACGGCACAAAAACTCAAAGATTAACTTTCGTGGAAGTTACGAAGGAAAACATGACAAAACAATGGAACAAAGACTTTGGAAGTGGGACCCAGAGCGCACATCGCAAACTCGCAAGTGGATAAAGTGCGATGGGGGAAACGATGGAGTAACAAGAAACTGCGCTCTGCGCTCTACGATGGGGGTGACCGGTCGAGCGCAGATCGCAAAAACGAAAAGTGCGATGATGGAGAATGGCATGAACGGGAAACTGCGCTTTTGCGATGGGGCGGATATGTGATGGGGGGGAAAGTGCGATAGCACGATCATGCGATTTGCGGTAAACGCTCTAAGGGGCAGTGCTTGGCTGTATGGATGAAGGGAGGCGCGGAGCTAGGGGAGAAAGGAGCTAGGCCTTATATGACTTTAAAGAGTGGATTTTTAGCCTTTTTCAATGTATTTCCGGCTCGGGAAAGGGCAACGATAAAGGGGAAAGAGGAGACTTTGGCCAAAATTTGAATGGAGGGGTTGACTTGTACAACAGATAGTAGGGGTAAAATCAAGTCATTGATCAAATGTTTGCATCAATACCTTTCTCTTAGTGTTATTTATCATTTCTAAAGCTTTCATTAAGTTATGGGCAGTGGACTGAGTCCTGGCCTTGAAAAAGTGGCACAAAATTTGGGGTCACTAGCACAGAACTAGTTGAAAATTTCCATTTTCGTTGGCTTTCCCTTGTTGTGGGTGCCACTAGGGACCTAAATTCGCATGCATGGTTTGTTAAGGGAGCGACTGGGGAGTTAGATCAGTGAAAATCTAAGTTTCCCCAAGGTTTGGTTACCTCAAAAGGTTGGTTGGCTCTTGGAGGTTTTGTAACATGTGTGGAAGGTCAGTTTGGTTTGTTTTGACAATTCCACTTCCTTAATTTTATGTGGGGAGTTGAATCACATCATAGTAGCCTCTCGTCGCATGTTTACCCTAGTGGATCAGGTAGCTTGGGTAAATGTGAGAGGAAGGTGTTACAAAATGGTATCAGAGCATGGTTCACCCCTTGGACTGGATGGGCGGTGTGTCGGTCATGCATTCATGTTAGTTACATATGTGTTCCTTATACTTATGGTTTATATGCTTGTTACATATGAATAGTGGTGGTCATGGTTGCAGTGGTGTTGCCATGTGAAAGTTGATGGTGTCGTTGTGGAATGCGTTGTCATGAGTGTATGATTGGTTATGCATTGTTTAAGCATGTTGGTGTTTACAAGTTGTTAAGCACGCATTGATATGGTTGCAATTGTCATCCATGAGGTTATGATGTGCGGTTGATATGGTCATGCATTGATGACTAGACTATGGTTAGGATGATAACTATATTTTTTTATGACTATGTTTATACACGTATTGCACTAATATGGTTGATCTTGCAAATGAGATATCCCTCCCTGAACTATATTGAGGTAGGTGGTTATGTTTATGTTTTTAGTTTAGCTGACATAGTATGCCTTGCAGGAAAGATATCAAATATGAATAGAAATATGGTAGACTATGGTTCACGAGATTCTTCATATGGATCAGATGAGAAACATGGTGTTGGGCATTCTTCTGACTTAGTAGGCACATTGAGAAATTTGAAGGCAAAAATAAGAAGTTGTAAAGTGGACAAAGACATAATCATGTAGGCACAAGAGAAACAAGCAGAAGTTAATGCAGTAATCCTTCAGAGTTTGCCAGAATTGAAGTAACATGGGTCACTTCAGATCAACCATGGGCAGTAGGATAGAACTAATGGAGCATATGGCAGTAGATCTCATGGTGGGAATAGGTCGGACAAAGATGACACAGTTAGAAATAGCAAACTCTTGGATACTCCAAATAGCAAAGGTGATGGACACAGACACTATTCTAATTCTGATTCTAGCAGGCACTATGATCATCATCGTTATCACCCTTACAGGAGGAGTGACAGGGGATATTTTTCGGATGAGTTTAAGACAACTAAGCCACCTACCTTTGATGGAAATTTAGAGAATCCCGAGGATGCAGAGGCTTGGTTACTTAGCATGAAGAAGTTATTATATTTTCATCAATACACAAAGAATATGAATTCCATAATAGCTATCTTCAGCCTCAAAGGGAAAGCATACATCTGGTGGGAATTCAAAAGGGTCAAAGACATCAAGACATAATACTTGAGTTGGTATGAATTCAAGAGACTCTTCAGGAAGAAATACTTTTCAGAAAGGTACTACAATAGTAAATTGAAAGGATTTTATGAGCTTAAGATGTGATCTATGAAAGATGAGTAATATACAACCAAGTTCCTAGAATTATTGAGTTATGTACCGTATCTTAAAGATGAGAAAGCTAACATTCAGAAATTTGTCAGTGGATTTCCATTAGCTTTTAGAGATCGGATTGAGTACGATGAGCCTCGGTCACTTGAGGAAGTTATTGGCAAATTGAAACATTGTTATGAGAATTCAAAGTGTAAGATGAATCTCAACAAGGATGGAAAGATAAATATAAAGGTAAAGGTAAATGGAAATTGAAAAGAACAAGGCCTTAGAATGCAGAAGAGAAAGAGAATGTCGCACCATACAAAAATTTCAACATGGCTAGACAGGGATATGGGTCACAACAGGATAATAGAGGTGATGGTACAGGACGGTTGGAGTGTTAGACATATGGTAAGGAACATCTTAAGAGATATTGTCCACAAAATCAGGGTGATAGGCCTCAGATCTATAATGCACAAGAGGCACACACTGTTGGGGATGTTGGGCAAAGAATTCCTCATATTTATGCAATGTTGGATAATATATAGGAAGATCATCGGGCATCTATAATTGAGATGGACAGTAAGCTTTAGGATCAATTTGTTTCTATTTTGATCGACCCTGGATCTAATTATAGTTATGTCAACCCTGAATTGATGGATAAGTGTGGTTTGAATAAAGAAGTGCATGCAAAATCTTGGTTAGTTTAGTTAGCTACAGGTACAAAGAAGAGAGTTCATCATTGTGTAATAGTTTGTGCATTTTAATTGAATGGTATGCCTACATCAACACACTTGAATGTAATTGGGATCATACAATGTGTTATTGGGTATGGATTGATTATATCTTCATATGACCAAAGCGGATTGTTATGACAAATCCATTTGCGTTTTTGGATGACAATGGGGAACAAATATTCTTACAGGGTAAGGAGAAGGAAACATCAATCAGAATGGTTACAACTATGCAGGCAAAGTGCAGTCACAAAAAATGGTGTGTGTTATTTGCAGTGCACATTTCTAGAAATAAAGATAAGGAGGATGAGGATGCAGAAGTATTGAGCAGGTACCCAATTTTACAGCAGTTTCAAGATGTGTTTTTAACAAATATTTCAGAGTTCTCGCCTCACAAGGAAGTAGACTTTTCTATTGAGTTGGTACTAGGGGAAGCACCAACATCTAAGGCACCGTACAAAATAAGCACTCTAGAGTTAGTAGAGTTGAAGTTGCAGTTGAAGGAAATGCTTGAAAATGGATACATTAGGCTAAGCGTATCGCCTTGGGGTGCACCGGTATTGTTTGTGAAGGTAAAAAATGGTACTCTCAAGTTATGCATCAATTATGGACAATTGAACAAGGTGACCATAAAGAACAGGTATCCGTTGTAAGGATTGATGACTTAATGTATTAGTTGAAGGGAGAATTAGTGTTCTCAAATATTGATATGAGATCAAGATACCATTAAGTACGCATCAAATACGAGTACATTTACAGGAAAACTTTTCGAACCGGGTACAATCATTATGAGTTTGTTGTAGTTCCATTTGGTTTGACTAATTCTCCACCAACCTTTATGTGCTTGATGAATAGTGTGTTGTGTCCTTATCTGGAAAAGTTTGTTATTGTATTCATTGATGACAACTTTATATATTCTAAGAATTAGGAAGAACATGTCAATCACTTAGTAGCAATATTGAGATTTCCGAGAGAGCATCAGTTGTATGTTAAGCTCATTAAATGTAGTTTCTTTCATAAAAAGGTACATTACTTGGGACATGTTGTTTCCAAGGAAGGTATAGTAGTGGATCCAGAGAAGATAAGGGATATCATGGAGTGGGAAATTCCTATAAATGTGGATGAGGTAAGATCATTCATGGTACTAGCAAGTTACTGTAGGAGGTTCATCAATACTTCTCTCGGATTGCATATCCTATTACGTCATTGCAGAGGAAAGGTAAGAAATTTGAATGGAAAAATAAATTTGAAATGAGTTTTTAACAATTGAATCAGTTGTTGACAAATGCTCCAGTGTTAAATATTGCATATCCGGACAAGGATTTTGTGGTGTGTACAAATGCTTGCAAGATAAGACTTGGTGGAGTCCTTATGTAGGAAGGACAGACAGTATGATATGAATAACTGAAATTGAATGACCACAAGTAGAATTATCTGACACATGATATTGAGGGGAAACAATCATCCATGCTTTGAAGATGTGGAGACACTATCTTCTTGGTACTTGGTTTGTATTGATGGTTGGTCACAATGGGTTGAGATACTTGTTTGACCAGTGGAATATAAATCCCAGGAAAGCTAGATGGTTGGCCATGATTAGTGAGTTTGACTTTGAGATCAGGTACATCAAGGGTAAAGAGAATAGGGTCGCAAATGCTCTTAGCAGGAGAGTACATGTGAATCATATATCAATTATGAGTTCTTATGACACACACTTACATGATCGTATCTTACAGGCAGGACAATGGGATAATAGGTACATGGAGCTTAGGCACAGGTTACAGCAAAGTACAAGTACAGGTACATGTAGTGGTACAGGTATAGGTATAGATATATGTGTAGGTACAAGTGCATAAGATGTGGGATATCGTCTCTCAGCCAATGGCTTGATAAGATTTAGGGATAGGATATATGTGCTAGACAGTAGTGAGATCAAGAAGAGTATATTAAGAGAGTTTCATGTGAAACCGTATTCAGGTCACCCGGGATATCAAAATACATTGACAACAGTGAAGAAGATTTATCATTGGTTGTGTTGTGGATGATTTTGTCACCCTCCTAGAGACAGCCTAGAGTTGCCATAGACCAGTGCCTAGGACATCTTAATATAGCAAGGAGTCCTTTGTAATTGGGTTGTCAGTCCAAGAACTCGCTTACTATCTCTTGTTTGAAACAAGGAAATTAGATTTGAATGGGACCAATCTCTCTCAGAAGCTGATACAAGGATAAGAATAATGTAGGAACAACATGTAAAACTTCAGCATGAAAGTATCAGACAGTTAAGAGACCGCTTACTGTAAAGAGGGCCGATTCAAATAATATATCACAGAAGTCAGATATCAGGAAGTGAGTGCAGTGAGGAAACATAAGAAGATATTAGCTGACATATAAGGGCGCACCAATTTATGAATCCTTAAGTCACTAATATAGCAGAAAGTATGGAAAGAGTGAACATGGAACAACATATCATGACTAGGCCTATTTAAAGCGCTTGACTAATTCCAGAAAGGGCACCACTTAAGATGAATCCTTACTGCAAACTAGTGAGCCACTCGCATTCTAGGACATGATACAAGAAGACAAATTGCATGAAAAGAGATAATGTATTAACACATAAGAAAAGTTACATACTGTGAGATACCAAAGACCAGAATCCTCAACACAGTTATAACCCCTCCTCACCGAGACCCTACGGGCTCTGAAACTTCACACAGAAATATTACAAGATGAATACAGTAGTCTTCTCGCTGCACAGTTTGCTGACAGAAATCTGGAACCCTTCAAAAATCTTATTTCTTAGTATTTATAGAGAAGACAGAAACTTCTGGAGGAGAAGGGAAACGAGGCATAATTAATGACTCAGCTTGAACTAAAATGGCGGAAAACATTCACGCCTTCTCTATGAATGACTGACTATAAATGAATATATCTAACAGTCTACCTAAAGAAATAAATGCTGGGAGATAAAAATCTCTTTACATATAAGACCGAAATAATAAAATATATACAACATGTTGCCCGCGGCTGAAGGAAACGCCGTAAGAGATCGGAAATAACTGGCTTCGATCGACTTCCTGCCCCCGGGTTGCGGGATTCGAACTCGATCTTTAATGGTGAGAATTTATCGGAGAGTTCTGGGATCCATATTCATGTCTTCTTTAATGGCAATCAATTTCCCCCACCTACTTATTGCTTTCTTCTTCCTTTAATTTTGCTGTTAAATATGTCTCCTTGCATGTTTCGTATTCTATAAATGGAGGCTAGTTATGGCGCGATCAAGTCGTATCAAAACCTGCAAAACCCACAAAACATTAGAGAAAATTGACTCAGGTGTGGACGCGACAGTGGCCATAGACTCGGTGATACGGACTAGGCAAAACGTTGAGATGATACAGGGTGACAAGACACGCCTGAACATAATGAAGAAATGGAGGGTGACAGGGCAGAAAACAATGGAGCGACCACGAATGAATGGGGCAGAGGTTCATAAACTATGACATGTCACCGGAACATATGAATGGTGGAGGAAGGACACGGCGTACATTTGTGAATAATGATGACACGACCATAGGTGGTGGGACCCAAATCGGAAATCGGGATCGGAAGGTGGAGCAGGGAGACGAGGGTGGCACATCTTGGAAGTTCCGATCGCGATTGAGGGTAGGACCGCGATTGACCCAGGACCGTTCGATCTTAGAGCAAGATCAACGGCTACATCTGTATCGGAGGGTAATAAATCGGCGGTTCATAAAGGTCTGTTGCGAGCGGGCCCTCCGTATAAATTTATTGCCGCGCCGTTGATATAAGTCAGATCGGACGGCCAGCATTGCGACCGATCATTAGGATAATAAGCTCCTTCTTGTTATGACTTATGTTTTTCAGACTCAGGTCTTATGGAAGTCGTAGCGGGAGGAAGTCGGACTCTTAAGGAATCGGCCCGATTGTTTAAATTTGGGGTTTTCTTTTTTAACTACCGTAAAGCAGATATTCGGGCGGAGATAGCAATATCAAGCAGGGTCATGAGATTTTAGGCCACGGCAGAGGCGGAGAACGGAGTTGAATGAGGCAGCGAAGCAAAAGTCACAGGCAGAGGAAGATATGTACAACATCGGCTCCATCTGGGGACGACATGTTCGTCCTCGAACATGTCGAGAACACGCAGACCATTAAACATTTCATCTTATTATTCAATTCCCCTGCACCTTTACCTCAAGCAATTACTAACATTCTTTTCTTTATAAAAATAAAAGCCAAAACAAACCATATACAGTATATACAATCGAGCATTCCTAGCTCGGGTCAGAATTGAAAATAAGGCTTGAGGAACTGGCCATTCACGGGTGCATCCAACAAATCACCTTGTAGATTTTCTAAAGTAAAGGTGTTGTTTCTTCCTAGCTTCACTATTTTGAATGGCCCGAACCACAATGGATCAAATTTTGCATGTTTTCCCTTTTCTGCTCTGCGAACATCCCATCTAAGAACCAGGTCTCCAACTTGGAAGTCCCTATCTTTCGCGTGCTGATCAAAGACATTCTTCATTTTTTCTTGGTATTCTATCAGTCTTTGATCTACCTGGTTCCTTGTTTCCTCCAATTCTACCAGCTGATTAATTCTTCGGATCATGCCATCTGGTTCTTCTTGATTTTCCTGCATAAAACGTGCCACTGGTAATGCTAATTGCAAAGGAAACACTGCAGCCCGTCCATATACCAGCTCATAGGGTGACTTCCCTATTGCTCTTTTGCTGGTTATCCTGTTTGCCCATAGAGCAAACTTTAATTGAGAATCCCAGTTTTTCTGATTTTCAGCTATTGTCTTCTTCAGGGCTCTCACCAGGGTTTTATTGGATGACTCTGCTAGACCATTTCCCTGTGGATAATATGCTGTAGAATGCGTGAGGATGATGTTGTATCTTTGGCATAATTTCACGAACCTGACAGACTTGAAAGCCTGTGCATTATCGGTTACGATCCTTGCAGGACAACCAAACCTAGATATGATATTGTCTTCTATAAAATTCATGATTACAGCATCTGTAGCCTTTCTGGTAGGTATGGCTTCCACCCATTTCGTGAAATAGTCTGTGGCTGTTAATATCCATTTATGTTGGCCACTCGATGGGGGATGTATCTCACCTATAAAATCCAATCCCCATTTCTGAAATGGTTCATTTACATGAATAGGGATCAAGGGCAATGCTGCTAATCTCTGCCTTTCTGCAAACCTTTGGCATTTGTCGCACGATCTAACCCAAGCAAAAGTATCTGAATACAATTTTGGCCAGTAAAAGCCAGCCTTCAAGATTTTATGAGTGGTAGCCTTCCAGCTGTAATGTCCTCCACATATCCCCTCATGAAATTCCGTCATTACATTTTGCACTTCATTTTCTGTGAGGCATAAAAGTAATATGCCTAGGGGATCTCTCCAATAGAGCTGCCCATTGGCAATTGCATATTTTTGAGATTTCATCCTTACAGCTCTGTATTTCACCTTGTCACATCCTGGAGGACAGCTAAGTGTTAACAGATATTCAACTGTTTGCTTATACCAAGGACTAGTCAGATATTTCACATGTATCTTTTGAGTAGCCGTCTCTAGTCCATGCTGCTCTTCTTCTTTTTCTGATTCTTCATTTGCTATCACAGACAGATTAATGCCCAAAGGTTGATGATTTGATTCAGATAACATCTTGGCGAGTCCCTGTCCTTTCACCAATTTAGTAGGCCTTATATCCAAATCATACTCTTGAATTTTGGCAATCCATCTTCCCCTTCTACCTTCGCTGTCTCCTTGAACCAGAATGTCTTTGACTGCTGCTGTATGGACATAGGCTGTGATGTGGGATTTCAAAATATAGACTCTGAAAGCTTTAAGGGACTTTACCAAGGCATATGCCTGCTTTTCCAGTATATTATATTTCAATTCAGCATCATAAAGTACTTGACTGAAGAAAGCTATGGGCTGTTCGTATCCTTCTTCATTTTTCTGTAATAACACTCCAGCAATAGTATGAGGTGAAGAAAATGAGAAAATCATAAATGGTTTTTTGTAATCTGGCCCTGCTAGTACAGGAGCTTCAGCGAATGCCCGCTTTATCCTTGTGAATGCATCTCTCGATTCCTGGGACCATTTTACTTCATTTTCCTTTTTCAACATATTGGTTATGTGCCTAACTATCTCGGCGTAGTTAGGAATAAACCTTCTCAAAAAATTAATCCGACCTAAAAACACCTGTACTTCTTTCTTATTTCTTGGAAAAGGAATGCTATTTATCACTTCAACTCTCTTAGGATCGATTTTCACACCATCTTTAGTCACGATATGCCCTAAGAGTTTTCCTTCATCTAATGCAAACAAAGATTTTTGGGGGTTAAGAGAAAGGCCATACCTTCTGCATTTTTCAAAAGTTCTTCTTAAATGTTCAATATGCTCATCATCATTCTTTGAGAACACTGTGATATCATCAAGATACACCACCAAAAACTTGTCCTGTTCTCCGACGAAGGCTATGTCCATTGCCCTCTGAAAAGTAGCTCCTGCATTGATTAATCCGAATGGCATCCTTGCATACATAAAGGTTCCCCATGGCGTAGTAAATGTAGTTTTCTTCTGGTCTTCTGGAAATACAGCCACCTGATTGTAGCCCGAAAATCCATCCATCATTGACATTCTGGATGCACCGACTACTTTCTGCAAGATATGATCCATCTTGGGCAGTGGGTAATTATCTTTGAGAGATGCTCTGTTCAAATTCCTGAAGTCTACGCACAGCCTTATTTCTCCATTCTTCTTTCGGACAGGAACAAGGTTCGCTATCCATTCTGAGTATCTTAATGGTACAATTATCTTGGCCTTCAATAACTTCTTAATTTCTTTTTCAATTGAGGGAAGCAACAAGGGGTTTATCTGTCTGAGCTTCTGCTTGTATGGCTTTGCATCTTCCCTCAGTGGAATCTTATGCTGTATAATATTTAAATCAAAAGTTTTTAGGTCCTCGTAGGACCAAGAAAATACATCTTTGTAGGATTGAAATAACTTTAAATACTTTTCTTTGCATTCTTCTGGGACCTTTTTGGATATTTTAACAATTTTGGGGTCAGAGGAAGTACCCAAATTCAAATCTCCTACTTGATCTTCTTCTACTACTTTATTTGGCTGCATTGGAACATCATCTTTATTGAATAACCTCTCTAGAGGTACCAATCCTCTAGGTATCACATTGCCTTTCAGTTGCAGCACCTTATTACCTGCTATTCTTTCTTCCCATTGGTTCTCAGCAACATTTTCAACTTCTTCCTCTTCATCACCATCAATCTCCATGTTGGAGAATTCTCCCACAGTCTCCATAAATCTTTTCATTTGTTCATCATCTTCGAATACCTGCCAATGCTTTATATTATCTGGAATGGATGGTCTGTACCGTACCTCCACTTCATATCTTAAAAGCGGATTCTGAGGAGGACGAAAGGTACTGGCAGCTACAACGAGAGAATCTGCTATTCTGTTTTGCTCCCGGGGCATGAACTGTATGTTAAACGCTGAGAAGAAATTTTCTATCATGTCCCATACTTCATTTCTATACGCTCTGAGCCGTGGATGCTTAGTTTGGCATTCATTTTTGATCTGTCTTACGACCAGCTCAGAGTCTCCAAGCACTTTTAAACATTGGATGCCCATATCCTTGGCTGCCTGGAGCCCCAATAATAGTGCTTCATATTCAGCTACATTGTTTGTAGCTTCATACTCCAGTTTAAAAGACAGTGGCACCCATCTCCCTGTAGGGGAAATCAACAAGACCCCAGCTCCATAGCCTTCTCTTGAATTAGCTCCATCAAAATGCAAAGTCCAAAGTCCTGATTCCTGCTCATCTTTAGGCTGCTCAGCCCGAATCTGACCAAAAAGGGGTTCGTGAGCGTAACTTTGATTTTCTTCTAGCATGAAACATGAAAAGTCTCCCTCTTTGTTATAAATTGGGGAATTATCTAAGCAGTCAGCCTTAGTTACCATCTTGACAAATCTAGTCTCCCTGTATAATCTCCTTTCTTGACCTCCAAAGACTGGGACGGTAGCATATGTCAAATCCAATTTGATTGATCCCCCAATCTTGGTACCCCAAGACCTTGACAGCAGCATGCCAAAGCGAGCTGGGATATCGGCAACCACAATGTCCATGACCACACTTTTTGCTGGGATTTGGGCCAAATTGACCACTAAATCTTTAATCATTCCCAAGCATTTAACTCTTTTAGAATCAAATGAATATAAATCTTTGTATGGCCTTGTAATTTGCAGCCCTAGCTGCTCCATGACAGAGAAAGGCATAAGATTATGGGAAGCCCCAGAATCTAACATACAATTGTGTAGCAGCAGGTCATGAATGACTAGGGATACATAAAAAGGAGGAGTAGAAGGGTCCATCTCCTCGACATGTGGGCCGAAGACTACCATGGGTCTCTCTTCTTGAATATTTAAACTATCAGGCGCAATTGGTAATTCAGGAGGAAGAATGAAAGAGGTAACTTGAGACTGATATGCAGGTTGTTTTAACAACTCAGTCAGAGGGACAGGAATCTTAATCTTCTCAAGTTATTTTTGCAAATTGAAAGCAGATATGGGCTTTTCTATCACTACTTCTTTCGACTCCTTATTTTCGACTGAAGACTTGACTTCTTTTGACACTGGCTCAGCATTAAAAGGACTGACCGTTCTAGAAGGGGAGGGAATCTGATCATTAGACTGCAAGGGGGTGTTCAGAAGATTCTTACCTCTTTCTGCATTCTTCTTTGCTGCTGATTCCTTCTGAGCAGACACCTCTTTCTGAGGTGGTTCTTCTTCTTGCTCCTGAGTTCTGGTTCTCTTCCTTGAGGATCGGAGATCGTATTTGACGTTGAATTGGGCTTCCATGAAATCAGCAAATTGCTTGCAGTAATGGTCAATCTCTGCTTCTTCGTCTTCTTCTTGCAGGGGGCACTCCATATCATCATTATTTGAAAAAGCCAGATTTGAATCTTCTAGTCTATAAGCTGCATCTCTCGCGGAGTCATCTACTGGTCCTTCCAGGTACAAGGGATGAGGTACCTGATCTTGCTGTTCTTTCGCTTCCCTTGGCAATATTTGCAATGGGGGCTTTCTGTACTGAGGATTATATCCTCTGTTTGGAGCATTATAATAGTTCTTGGGAGCCGTATTCTTAGCTTCCAGTTCTAGCTTGACCATCTTCTTTATCATCTTACTTATCTCATCCATTTTATCTAAATCCTTTTCTTGGTTAGAGGTAGAAACCTCTTCTTTGCCTTTTCTTCTAGTTTCCGGTTCTATTTTTCCTTTTAACTTCCCCGTGGCAGCAAAATTTGCCTCCAACTCTAAAGCATCTGTTTGAGCATCATCCAGGGTGACAGACATTCTTTCCCTCAACGCAAATCCAAAACCAGAATCAAAGGCTGCTATGAAAATTACCTTGGCAGCGGCTTCATGTGGCTTCATTTCTGGAGGCAGGTTCAGATATAACTTGTTAAATCTCTTGATGAACTATGATACCCCTTCATTATGTTTCTTCTTCATGGTATTAAATTTAGTAAGGCACATTCCATAATCTTTCTTTTCCCCCCACTTCCTGAGAAAAGCATTTTCCATTTGATCCCAGGTGGTCACGGAATTAGTCCCCAATGTCTTAAACCATTTTTTGGCCTCCCCTTCCAAGGATTGTACAAATAATCTCAGGACCACATCCAGATGTTCAACATTTAAGTTCTCTGCGAAAGAGCAGAAGGTCTCGAGATGCTTCTGAGCATCAATATCATTCTCACCATTAAACCTCGGCAGGATCTTCAAATAATCTTGTGGCATATCATTTAGCACCTGGGGCAAGGCCAGAGGAGCATATTTATTTAACAGGAAAGCAGGAACATTGGCCATTGGAGGAGGCGGGGGTTGCACAACAATCTGAGATACAGATGAAGGGAGAGGAGTGGGAGGAAGCGGAGTATGAGTAACAATGGGAATGTATTGCACAGAAGCCTGAGGTGTAGATGGGAATAACTCACGGTTAGCAACAGCTACTTCTGTGACCTCTTTAATTTCTCCAGCCTCGAAAGCAGGATGAGATTCTCCTTCGATCCAGGTATCTCCTCTACGTGGAGTCTCTGATTAAAACTCGGGTTTTTCTGTTCTAACTTCTTGAGAGGAAGAAGGCGGATGATCTTCAACGGAATATTCATGATTTTCGGGACGAACTGACTTCTTCTCTTTCCAAGCTCTTTTATGAATAATCTTTTCCGAGTCAGACACGGGTGTTTTCGGCTGGGAGGTATTCGACCTTAAATGGGGCTTCCGGGAAGCCAGGACTTCCAATAAAATTTATCAAATAAAGACCAGTGGAGTCGCCAAGGTGAGAAATCTGCAACTCTTCACCTCTCTGTGCTCACCTGCTTAGAGAGTGAAAATAAAATGTCGAACCCAGGGAAACAGATATTCTTGAATTCGTGTCCCCGGCAACGGCGCCAGAAAGATGTTGTGGATGATTTTGTCACCCTCCTAGAGACAGCCTAGAGTTGCCATAGACCAGTGCCTAGGACATCTTAATATAGCAAGGAGCCCTTTTAGTTTGGGTTGTCAGTCCAAGAACTCGCTTACTATCTCTTGTTCTAAACAAGGAAATCAGATTTGAATGGGACCAATCTCTCTCAGAAGCTGATACAAAGATAAGAATAATGTAGGGACACAATGGAGAACTTCAGCATGAAAGCATCAGACAGTTAAGAGACCGCTTACTGTAAAGAGGGCCGATTCAAATAATATATCACAGAAATCAGATATCAGGAAGTGAGTGCAGTGAGGAAACATAAGAAGATATTAGCTGACATATAAGGGCGCACCAATTTACGAATCCTTAAGTCACTAATATAGCAGAAAATATGGAAAGAGTGAACATGGAACAGCATATCATGACTAGGCCTATTTAAAGCGCTTGACTAATTCCAGAAAGGGCACCACTTAAGATGAATCCTTACTGCAAACTAGTGAGCCACTCGCATTCTAGAACATGATACAAGAAGAAAATTTGCATGAAAAAGGATGATCTATTAACACATAAGAAAAGTTACATACTGTAATATACCAAAGACCAGAATCCTCAATACAGTCATAACTCCTCCTCACTGAGACCCTACGGGCTCTGAAACTTCATACATAAATGTTACAAGATGAATACAGTAGTCTTTGTTGCACGATTTAACGATGATACGAACCCTTCGAAAATCTTATTTCCTAGTATTTGTAGAAAGGCAAAACTTGGAGAGGACGGAGACCGGCATAATTAATGAATCGTTTGAACTAAAATGAGAAAACGTTTCGCACTTCTGCATGAATTCTTTGGTTATAAATGAATATGCCTAACGATGCATCTAAAGAAATAAATGTTTGAGAGATAAAAATCTCTTGCATATAAGACCAAAATAATAAAATATATACAACATTGTACGCAGCTAAGGAGGAAAATCGGGCTGTAGTAAGAATACGGGAAATAATACGGGTTTCTGTCTTTGTATACGGCCCCGTACGCTATGGATTCGAATCCTGGATCTTTAATGCGGGAGAATTTATTTGGAGAGTTCTGGGGATCCATATCTATGTCTTCTTTAATGGCGATCACCTCCCCCACCTACCCTCGGCTTCTTCCTTTAATTTTTCCGGTTAGAATATGTCCTTTGGTATGTTTCAGATCTTTGCAATGGAGGCGGCAAGTTAAAGCGCCGACTAAGTCATATCAAAACCTGCAAAACCCACAAAACATTAGAGAAAATTGACTCAGGTGTGGACGCGACAGCGGCCATAGACTCGGTGATACGGACTAGGCGAAACGTTGAGATGATATAGGGTGACAAGACACGCCTGAACATAATGAAGAAATGGAGGGTGACAGGGCAGAAAAAAATGGAGCGACCACGAATGAATGGGGCAGAGGTTCATAAACTATGACACGTCACCGGAACATATGAATGGTGGAGGAAGGACACGGCGTACATTTGTGAATAATGATGACACGACCATAGGTGGTGGGACCCAAATCGGAAATCGGGATCAGAAGGTGGAGCGGGGAGACGGGGGTGGCACATCTTGGAAGTTCCGATCGCAATTGAGGGTAGGACCGCGATTGACCCAGGACCGCTCGATCTCAGAGCAAGATCAACGGCTACATCTGTATCGGAGGGTAATAAATCGGCGGTTCATAAAGGTCTGTTGCGAGCGGGCCCTCCGTATAAATTTATTGCCGCGCCGTTGATATAAGTCAGATCGGACGGCCAGCATTGCGACCGGTCATTAGGATAATAAGCTCCTTCTTGTTATGACTTATGTTTTTCAGACTCAGGTCTTATGGAAGTCGTAGCGGGAGGAAGTCGGACTCTTAAGGAATCGGCCCGATTGTTTAAATTTGGGGTTTTATTTTTTAACTACTGTAAAGCAGATATTCGGGCGGAGATAGCAATATCAAGCAGGGTCATGAGATTTTAGGCCACGGCAGAGGCGAAGAACGGAGTTGAATGAGGCAGCGGAGCAAAAGTCACAGGCAGAGGAAGATATGTACAACAGGTTGAATCTGAAAAAGGACATGGTAGAGTTTGTGGCTAGATGCTTGGACTGTAAGCAGGTAAAGGAAGAGTATAAGCATCTGGTGGATTACTCCATTTGTTCCAAATTCCAAAGTGGAAGTGGGAGGTCATTTCCATGGATTTCATCACAAGTTTTCTGAGGACATATAGAGAGCATGATTCTATCATGGTTGTGGTAGACAAGCTAAAAAATGTAGTGCACTTCATTCTAGTAAAGACTACATATTCAACTAGTGATGTAGCACAGGTCTTCATCAGAGATGTGGTCATATTGCATGGTGTTTCGAAGAATATTGTGTCAGACAAGGATGTTAAGTTCACTTCGAAGTTTTGGAAGGGGTGGTTTACAGGATTGGGTATAGGGTTAGCCTTCAGCACAAATTATCATTTTTAGACAGATGGACAAACAAAGAGGGTCAACTGAATATTGGAGGACATGTTGAGGATATATGTAATGCATCAGCAAAGGATATGGGAGGAGTACCTTCCGTTGGTCAATTTTTCTTACAACAATGGTTACCAGGAGTCACTGAGGATGAGTCTGTTTGAGGCATTGCATGGGCGAAGTTATAATATTCCCATTAGTTGGAGTGATCTGATGAACAAGTTATTGATTGGAAGGAACATGTTAGAATAAATGGAACATGAAATGAAGGTAATCAAGAAGAATTTAAAGGCAGGAAAAGACAGGCATAAAATATATGCAAATTGCAACAGGTTGTTTAAGGAGTTTCAGGTTGAGGAACAATTGTACTTCCGCATCAGGCCCAGGAAGAGATCCTTGGGGATTAGATTGTGTGCCAAGATGGCACCTCGATTTTGTGGACCTTTCAAGATTCTTGAAAGGATTCGACTAGTATCCTATCAACTTGCACTGCCTCCGACAGTGAAAGCCCATGATGTTTTCCATGTGTCATTACTTAAGAAGTATGTTAAAGATGTTGATCATGTGATTGACTGGTATGCATTGCAGGTGGAGCCCGAAGGAGAATTCCATCCAGATCCGCAGTTTATTTTGAAGAAAAATATGCTCATACACCAGAATCGAGCAATCAAGCATGCTAAAGTGCAATGGAAGCACTTTGGGCCTAATGAAGCTACATGGGAGATGGAAGATCGGATGCGGGATATGTATCCTTCTATATTCGTTGGTTGAGCGAATGTCCTTGATATATTCTTTGGTGTGATGTTTTTGTATATGTGATCTGGAAGGACTGTATTAGTTTCCTTTGCTAAGTGTCTTTTCAGTTAATAAACATGTGCATACTTGTCTCCATAGTTTTCTTTAAGTATTGATGATTTTACCCATGAAATATAAGTGATTTTAGTGAATTATAAGCATGAATTAAGAGCAAATAACACTGAAAAACAACGGATAACAAAGAAATAAAACCACACATAACATTTACACAACATGCATGATGAAGCAGTTCACCCCTCCTGGGCTACATCCGTTGGTCCAACTCCCAATGGCATGTCCATCTTTCATTATGCTCAAAATTTTGCAAATACATGTGTTTATAGGTCTCTAATGGTTTTTTTCTCTGTTCCATTAGCTCCAGAATGCTCCAATGAGTCTAGACAGACTCCTCATTCACTCCATTTGGGTGAAAATTGACCCTCCAAGTCATTTTCCCAATAACTCCTAGAAAATCCTCCTCTAAGTTTCATGAACTGCACTTAACTGCAGTTAGAATAGGCCAAAACCCTTAAATTTATGGGCGCACTCTAAATTCTTGCCAGTGCAAACCATTAAATTTAATGCTAGGGTAGGGGTAGCCACATGCACACCCGCTAACCCCGCCTGACCGTAACAGTGGGAGTAAAAACTGCGGAGGACAAGCCTTAACCATGTGGAGAATTTTAATACAACAGATGCATGTGATAGCATTGGAGGCGAAGTTTGCGGATGGTTATTCGACGAAGTTATGAGTTGTCGGAGTTACTATTTGTTATTGAGGTGAGTGGCTTATACCATGTGATCATAACACTTGGACCGTCGGTTGTCCCAAGCCCCAACTTGAACGTTGTTAAAATTTAGATATTACATGCGACCTTTATTAGTTAAGACTCATACGTAGCATGGATGGTTGTGGCGGGTGGTTTTTCTTTCGGAGGTTGCGAGGTCGAACCCAAAGGTCTCCACAAAATTTTATTCCACCATCCAGGGGACACGTGGCGGCCTCAGGGCTGGCCATGTGTCACCCTCCAATTGGCCACTAAAACATAACTCATATAACCATCCAACGAATCACATATCGCCACTTGTCAGCCTCTGACTGAATTAGAGAAAAAGGAATATTCTTATGAATATTATTTTTTTGCTGACTGTGCACCCTTATGCTGATTGGGCATCCTAGTCAAACCTGTCGCAAAATTTAGTTGTTTGGGAAACCGATCAGAACGCGATATATCCTTCATACAACATCGGTTTTTCGAACCATTCGTGGTGCTAAAATTAGGAAGACGATATCTACCCGGTCGATCAGATTTGGCATAATTTCGAGCATTTTTAATTTTGAGCAAAATTTATGAACTCCTGATCACACCTCCCCATTGGGAAGCTTTGGACCCCAAAATAATTTGATTGCATGTTCAGTAGATGAGGGTGCAAATCCCTCACCTTTCCAACTTCCATCCAATTTTTCTTGCTTGGCTTACTGCCTTTGAACCCAACTCGAAGGTAGTCAACACTTCCCCTCTTGGATTCTCTTGTCCTCCTATCAATAATTATATCTTCCTTGAGCTCATCCAGAAATTATGGCGAGAAATATTCAATAGAAGGTAGTTGAACATAACTTCCTTGATCATCGATCAAAGGTGGCTCATACAAACGTAATTTTTCAACATTAACAACTGAATACATTTGCATATATGAAGGCAAGTCAAGTAGAAATGCATTGCCACACTTTTCACTGCATGCATAGGAACTGTGATGGCAGAAAAGTTAGCAATAAAATTTCTCCAATACTGAGTTGCACCTAAGAAAATTCTTACCTCGGTTACTGTTTTGGGAGTGGGTCAATTCACAATGGCTTCCACTTTCGAAGGATCAATTATCAACTTGCCTCCTCCTACAATGTGTCCCAAAGAAACTAAAGAAGTCTTTCCAAACTCACATTTTGACATCTTAAGAAACAGTTTCTCTTTCTTCAAAACATCAAGCACTCTATTCACATGAAAGACATGTTCTTCTCTTGTTTTGTTGAAAATCAGTATGTCATCTAAATACACAATCACAAAGTCATCAATAAATGGACACAAAACACTATACATAACACGCATGAAATTTGTCGGTGCATTACACAAACCAAATGGCATAACCAACCACTCAAAGAGACCTTGTTTGGCCTTGAATGCAGTCTTCCATATATCACTTTCTGCAATTCTTACTTGATGATATCCACTTCGTAAATATAACTTAGTGAAAAAAATTTCTTCTTTTAGCTGATCAATAAAGTCATCTATCCTTGGGAGTGGGTATCAATTCTTTACCGTTATCTTGTTCAAAGGTCTGAAGTCTACACACATGCGCCAACTCCCATCTTTCTTTGGAATCAAGACTATGGGTGATCCACATGGCTAAGTGCTTGGCCTTATGAGTCCTTTGTCCAACATCTCCTTGATTTGCATCTTTATTTCATCATTCTCCATTATCTGCATGCGATACATGCTGATGTTTGGAAGAGGAAAATCTTGCTGCAACTGAATCTCATGTTGAATCTCCCTTTTTGGAGGCAATCCTGTTGGCTCCTGAATTCTATAAATTATATAAATGATTCATATAAATTTTATTTCAACTTAGGATCACAATTCTCAAATGATTCATGATTAACATCAGCTTTAGGCTTAATCATTAAAATAACAAAATTCTTACTTGAATTTACCAGCCTCTTCACTTGTCCCGCATTTACCATAGCAATCTTTGTCTTCTTGCGATGTGCTCTGACAATCTACTCCTTGCCATCTTTGAATAAATGGTATTTGTTATCATGGTGATTTCTTGTCATACAAGTAAGGACTGCCCAACACAATACCTACTATGTCAAGCATAACCACATCTAATTCAACTGTGTCAATAAAATGTGCAGTTATTGCAAACTGCAATATACACTTCTTTGAAACCTGCAAATTTGCATCCTTAAAAATCCAACCAAGTGGATATGGTTTTGGATGTGGTATGGTCTCAATATTAATTTTCTTGACCAAGTCTTCAGATATTAAGTTTGCTTGTGACCCATTGTCAAACAATGTGTCAATGTTAGTATGTTTGGATATGACCCTCACATGAAACAGTTCAATTCTCTCTTCTTCATTTGGAGCATGTATGTGACAGTTTGATGTACTTGTACTGGGTTTAGTTTCAATTTCTTTCGCCTTCATGTTCTTCAATCCCATGGCTATAATTTTAGATTCATCACCTGAATCCTCTCCTAAATCATGTTGAGTTTTAGCTGCAGCTTTTTGTTTCACTTTGTTGTTGAGATACTTGGGTCTCTCTTCAGGATGTAATTTCCAACATTGATTTTCATTATGGCCTTCTTTTGAACAATTTTTACAAACCACTTTTTCTCCCCCTTTCTTAACAGATGCATTCCTTTTGCTTTTACCTTTTGAGTTCTTCTCTTTGTTTTTACCCTTAAAAGGTTTGTTTCTACCCTCATCAGAAATGTTTTCTCCTCTAGCTTCTAGATGTGTGGCCTGAACACATACCTCATCTAGACTTGTGGGGTTAAACATGAGGATAGTATGTTTTAGGTAGCTATGTATGCCTCCTATGTACTTGAGAAAAGTATCTTGGCTTCTCAAATATACCCCTAATAAGAGAGCTCTTCTCCTAAATTCTTGGGTGTAAACTTGCACATTCTGTCCTTTCAATTGTCTAAAAATTTTCGAGTTCATTATGGCTTTCTGCATAGGAGCTAATGGATAACAGTGTCGTTTTATTTCAGTATTGAAATTAGTCCATGATAGAATAATCTTACCATGCTTCTTGATCTCCTCCTTTGTCTTGGATTCGCACCAAACAAGTGCTACACCTTCCATTCTCAATGAAGCTAATTAGATTTTGGTATCATCATCTTGAAGGTTCTGGATTCTCAATGGACCTCCAATTTCCTAATCCAATTATCAAGATTTTCTACATTGACTTCACCATTAAAATTTGGCAATTCAAACTTAACATCAAGTTCTAGAAAATGAATTTTACCAATGTTAATTGACTTGTGTGACTGATGTACTGAAAATTAAGTAGAGGATGATGATGTTGAGGGTAAGGATGGTGACTTTCCACTGCCTCCATTTCCTCCATTGCCCTTCTTTGACTTATCTTCATCATTATGACCTCCTAATGATCCTTGTCCTTCCTTGTGAAGTTCGGATCCTTCTCCTCCCAATTTCTCATTCCTTTCTTGATAAAGGATTCTAACCATATCAGTCAAGTCAAGAAATTCTTTCCTGAACACTCTTTCTTTCTCTTTGGGATCCACTTCTTCATGGATTTATTTTTCCTCTAAAGGCATGCTTAATGCTGATTTTCATTCCTTAGGAGGTGAACTAGGTGGTGGAGAATATGGCAATCTTGCCCTCCTTTGTTGTGGCTCACTTTGAGACCCTTTACTTTCACCAATTTTCCTTCTCCTCTCTTGAGCTTGAGCCTAGTAAGCATGTGAAAACTTGCAAACAGTTAAACAAATATTTGCACACAACAACAACAGAGAATAAACCTAGCTCTAATACCAACCTGATCTGAAATGTTTGTATTAGTTTGTTGTGTTAAATGTCTTTTCAGTTAATAAACATGTCCATACTTGTATCCATAGTTTGCTTTAAGTATTGAGGATTTTTCCCATGAAATATAAGTGATTTTAGTGAATTAGAAGCATGAAATAAGAGAAAATAACACTGAACAACAATTTATAATAGAGAAATAAAACCACACATAACATTTACACAGCAGGCATAATGAAGCAGTTCACCCCTCCTGGGCTACATCTGTTGGTCCAGCTCCCAATGGCATGTCCATCTTTCATTATGCTCAAAATTTTGCAAATACATGTGTTTGCAGGCCTCTAATGGTTGTTTTCTCTGCTCCAATGGCTCCATAATGCTCCAATTAGTCTAGATAGACTCATTCACTCCATTTGGGCGAAAATTGACCCTCCAAGTCATTTGGCGAATAACTCCTAGAAAATTCTCCTCTGAGTTTGGTGAATTGCACTTAACTGCAGTTAGAATAGGCTAAAACCCTTAAATTTAGGGGCGTGCTCTAAATTCCCGCTAGCGTAAACCATTAAAGTTAATGCTAGGGTAGGGGTGGCCACATTCACACTCGCTAACCACGCCTGACCATAACGGTCGAAGTAAAAACTGCGGAGGACAAGCCTTAACCACACAGAGACTTTTAATGCAATAGATGCATGTGATAGTGTTGGAGGTGGAGTTTGTAGATGGTTAGTCGACGAAGTTATGAATTGTCGGAGTTACCATTTTTTGTTGCGGTGAGTGGCTTATACCATGTGATCATAAAACTTGGACCGTTGGCGGTCCCAAGCCCCAACATGAACATTGTTAAACTTTAGATATTACATGCGACCTTTAGTAGTTAAGACTCATACCTAGCGCAAACGGTTGTGGCGGGTTGTTGTTTTGTCGGAGGTTGCAGGGTCGAACCTGAAGGCCTCCACAAAATTTTTATCCACCATCGAGGCGACAGGTGGCGGCCTAAGGGTTGGCCACGTGTCACCCTCCAATTGGCCACTAAAACATAACTCTACAACCATCCAACGAATCACATATCGCCACTTGTCAGCCTCTGACTAGCTCGGAGAAAAGGGAATATTCTTAGGAATATTTTTTTTTTGTTGATTGTGCACCCTTATGCTGACTAGGCATCCCAGTCAAACTTGTCGCAAAATTTAGTTATTTGGGAAGTTGATCTGAACACGATATCTCCCTCATACGACATCGGTTTTTCAAACCGTTCATGGCGTCAGAATCAGGAAGACAAGATCTACCTGGTCGTTGAAGCTCGACACTGTTTGCGGTCCCAACGCCCAACATGAAAATTGTTAAACTTTATATATTACATGTGACCTTTAGTAGTTATTCCACTGTCCAGGGGACATGTGGTGGCCTCAGGGCTGACCACGTGTCACCCTCCAATTTTCCACTAAAACATAACTCGTACAACCATCCAACGAATCACATATCACCACTTGTCAGCCTTTGACTGGCTCAGAGAAAAAGGAATATTCTTAGGATTTTTTTTTTTTGGCCCTTATGCTGACTGGGCATCCCAGTCAAACCTGTCGCAAAATTTAGTTGTTTGGGAAATTGATCAGAACGCAATATCTCCCTCATACGACATTGGTTTTTCGAACCATTCACGACCTTGAAATCTGGAAGATGATATCTACTCGGTCGCTCACGTTCAGCATAGTTTCATGCATTTTTAATTTTGAGAAAAATTTATGAACTCCTGAGCAATATGTATATATGTATATGGATCTAAATACCGCCATGGGTTGTGTTATAAATCTCTAATGAGCAGTATGGGTGTCATGTTATTATGATTGTCATGTTGTTATGTTGTCATGTCGTTGCTTCTCATCAGGTTGATCATTGTAAATACTGCAATGAGATAAGTTATAAATATCCATGGGAAATATGTTTTGATTTCAACAATACTATTGGTTGTAGGTTTCATTGAACACCAAGGACGGTGTTCGCCCCAACGGGGAGGGTTATTTAAAAACCCTAGTGAAAATTCCATGTAATAAAATTTAATAAAGGCAAAATAATAACCACGGTTACGAGACAATTATTCCAAGCTGAATGTTGGGAAAAAAAATCCTAGTGTGGGTGTTCATTTGGTTTATTATGGCTAAGGAAATTGGAAAAGGCAATGGAAAAGGATTTGGAAAGGCAAAGTGGCATTAATTGACATTTATTTATTACAATAAGGGAAATTAGGAGAAAAGGAAGGTGAAAGTTCACAAGTTTCATGTGAGGAGGAAATGAAGGAAAAATAATGGAAAATGAAGAAAATAGAGGCCTCATTAATAAAAAGGCTTCTGAGGATCAGTTCACAAACCTTTTTCCAGTTCATTTTTGGAGCACTCTCTTTATTCTCTCTCTCACACTCTAGGAAACTTAAATTTTTATTGGAGCACTTCATCATTGGATAAAGAAAGGAAAAGAAGGAAGATAGGAAGCAAAGATCAAGCAAGGAAGAGCTAGATTAAGGAACTACAACATGTTTACTTGTAAGTATTTATTTTCATGTGTGATTTCCTTGCTAGATTTGACATGCACGGTTATGCATGTGTGTTCTTTGTTCTCTTGTTGTCAATGGCATGGGTTTTTCTAGGTGTGATAGTGTTCTTCAACCTTGCCTTGTCATTTTCAGATAGACATGGTGTAATGGGGTTCTCATTTTTTGGTTGAGTTGTATTACTAAATGGATTCGAAATTGAGTGAGGCGGCCTTTGAATGAATGAAAACATGGCCTAGTGATCCCTGAACTAGAATGTGGATTACGGTAAATCCACTGGAATAGTAACACATGAACTAGACTATGGGTTGTAGCAAATCAATATATTGTGTTCCTTGGTGGGCCTTGGAATCCTCGATTGGTGAATGGTGGGATATACAGTAAATCCTAGAGGTGTGTGCCCTTGGTCGGGCCTAATGATCTGGTGGGTATTGCAATAAATCCTAGAGGGTGGAGTCTCGATCAGGCCTAGGAATCCTCGAATGGTGAATGACAGGATATACAAAAAATCTTGGAGACTAGAGTCTTGATTAGGCCTAGGGATCCTCTACCATTGTATGGCGATATGTACAATAAAGCCTAGAGACTAGGAGATAGGAAAATTCCTCACGGTGTTGGTGGAGAAATCTGGTGGCATCCATGCATGTTTAGGGTGTAGTGATCCAGTGGGGATAATAGTAAATCCTAGTTATATTGATGAGGGTGAGGTGGTTTAGCTTCGAGAAGCCCTAGTTGATTTTGGTTATGAGTCCCACATTCATGCTTGGAATATGGCACGGGGGTGATTGGTTGAAAGAAATATTTTGTTCAACCAATCTATGGTAAGGTGGTACGTGGAAGTCCCAAACCTGGTTGGATTTGCATTCATGAATAAGAGTTAATTCTCCTTGGTATTTCATATGTAAATGTACTTGTTCATATGTGGCACTTATGGTTGATGTATCCTTATTATTTATATTGATTATAGGACTGGTTATGATTATGTTTTATGGCAGTGATGATGGATGGATCTCATCATATTTTGGTTGATAAATGAATGAACAATGAATATATGACCTAATAGATGATAATGCAGCTAATGTGATAAGGCATCAATGCTTCTTAGCGATTCTCAGATAAGTATGAGACCCCTATGCTCATATCTATTATTATGACCTATAGAATCTATATTTGTGACATGTTTGATGAAATGCCTATCATGGCTAGTAGGGGTCCAGTCAATTCATTGATAAAATGTTTGCATTAGTACCTTTTTATCATTGTTATTTATCTTTTCTCAAACTTTCGTGAATTTTTAGGCATTGGCCTGAGTCCTGGCCCTGAAAAAGTGGCAGAAAATCTTGGGTTCCTGGTACATAACTAACTGAAAAAGTCCATAGTCGTTGGCTTGCCCTTGTTTGGGTGCGGTTGGGAGCCTAAAGTTGCATGCATGGATTTTCAAGGGAGTGACTGGGGAGTTATATTAGTTAAAAGCTAAGTTTCACCAGGGGTTGGTCACCTCAAAAGTTTGGTTGGTTCTTGTAGGTTCTATAGCATGTGTGAAAGGTCATTTTGGTTTGTTTTGACGCTTCCATTTCTTTAACTGTACATGGGGAGTTGAGTCACATCATAGTAGCCTCCCATAGCATGTTTACCCCAGTGGACCAGGTAGCTTGGGTAAATGTGGGAGGAGGGTGTTACACTAAGCACCCAAAAACCTAACCCTAAGATATGAAGCACCAAATGTTTGTGGGCCCCGTTGGAGTTAGTTGGTTCATCAACTTCCTAGGGTTGTAACTTTGGCATACAATCTCTGTTTGATGTGCATGATACCTCATTAAAAATATCTACTTAATAACAACAACTTTTATAAATATATACCTTATGAATAGCTATAGGTTTACCCGTTTTCCAAAAAAACGTTGTTTAGGGCCTCAAAATGGATCCGGAAGTTTTGGACCCACAAAAATGCCAAAAATAGTAAATTATGCTAAAATTAAGAAGCTAAAAGAAACAATTGTGGGGGTCCAAGTGGAATAGGCGGGTGGCCAACAATATTCACCTAGATCAACAATGAATATAACTACAATAAAAAGAGTACAACGTTATATCAAGCCACACAATTTGCTTTCAAAATACAAGAGGGATTTGCAACAAAACCATAATAACAATATATGAAGGAAATTGTAACATAATGTAGAATACCTTGCTGCATCTTCCCAAATAAGACGTCAACTTTTAAAAGCTGTCC
Source organism: Pinus albicaulis (assembly GCA_034641835.2). NCBI lineage: Eukaryota > Viridiplantae > Streptophyta > Pinopsida > Pinales > Pinaceae > Pinus > Pinus albicaulis. The sequence continues at coordinate 556,012,178 of CM076575.1, read as the reverse complement.
TTCACACTCCCAAGCAGTAGATATGTCTAAAATACCAACTCTAAGAGAACCATTGTAAGGAAGGGAGAGGATACAACCTCATCACCCTTCCCATAGATGATGTACTTCCACCACCCCAGAGTCATGTATGGGCATTTATAACCATTAAAACCAGTCTATGCATTCTAACACCTTCCCTCAAATTGTTGCCTCTCCATAAACACCTTGGTACATTTGTAGAGATACTCGCCTAATTTTATCACTGGAAAATTAGGCAAGCAAAATGACATTTGAAATGTCAAGCAGAAGAATTTATAGGGCTGAGAAACATTAGAGAATCTGGAAAATTTAAAAACATTTAAGGTCAAGAGGCAAAATGTCAAATTGCGCACCAAAGACACATGCAAAATGCGCTTTGCGCGCATTTTTCTTCGATAAGTGCACTGGTCTGCTCAACTTTCCCTAAAAAAGTTGCGTGGTCCTGGGAGTGGCGGAAGTCACCATCCGACACCACTTGACACACTTCAGGAGAAGATCCTCCACTTGAGGCTGCCCAAGGACAACCACATAAAGCCACCTTGAGACCTCAAGTGAGCACACAAAGGAATCAACCCCCACTCTTGGATCACTATCCACAAGTGTACCAAGAGAGGGAAGAAGGGTTTGAATTTGCCTAATTTCCACCATGAGAAGAAATGAGAACACATTGTTACGTTGCCCAAATTTCCCATGAGAAAACCAGCGGTGTGTGATTCGGAGCAGCAATAGAGTTAAAGGATTCGGTTTTTGGCCACCCAACAACTCCAATCCCTTAGGAGAAGAGAGAGGCCTTGCAGAACCCGTTCAAGGGTAAAGCCCTCTTTGCATTGGGTCTTAGAGCTCCATAGCTCTAAGGATCCTTTGAGAAGTTTGTAACGTTCTACCTTTCTTTACTAAAAGCGGTCAATAAGAGGGGATTATTCCACCATTTGTATTATTGTCTCGTTTGACTCATTTGAGCTAATGAAACAGGGCTTAGAAGAGGAAAGCAGGGGTTTAAATCTTATAAAACCTTACAATATGGCGCAAATATGCTTTGGAGAGGAATAATTTGAAATATGTGATTGCAGAGATGTGATGGAGGAAAAAGTTGCGATATGTGATATCACAATTGCAATATCGCAAAATTAAAGGCATAGCGGAAGTGCTGTTCGGGAACGGGAGCAAAGTGCGAAATGCAATGAGGTAAAACCTGTGAAGTGCAAAGTGCGACGGGGTAAAAGTTGCGATGTTGCGATTTCACAATATCGCAATCGTCGAAAGCAAGCGGTAGGTGTTTAAAAGAAGAGGGAAATAATTGTGGTTTGCGATTTGTGACGCGGCGGTAATATCGCATCGGCGAAAACAAGCGGTAAGTGCTTAAAAGAAAAGGGAAAGAGGTTGTGAAGTGTGATTGCGATGGGTGACGTGGCGATGGGACCAGTGGCGGATCGCGATCGCAATATCGCAATCGGAAAGGAGGAGTGGTAAGTGTTAACGAAGGCCAACATGAATTGCAAATTGTGATAAAGTGATGGGCTTTTCAGAAAAAGGCGAAGTAAGGTTCTTTCAAAGGATTTTGACATAGAAATGAAGAGAGAAGGAGAAAGGAGGGAAAAAGGAATATCGCAATTGGGGTTTGGAAGTGGAAGCTGCTAACAAGGACCAAATGGGAAATGTGATTTCGAAAAGGAGCGATGGTAAGTCCAAAGGGAAAAAATGTGGTTTCTAATGTTTTTGACTGTTTTTTAATAAAAAAGCAGCAAAGGGAAGTAGAAAGGGATATCTCATTCGGGCTTGGAATGAGAGATCGTTAACAAATATCACAAGCGATTTGCGATGGAGAGATGTACGATGAGCGGGAGTTTCGAGGAGAAAGGGCGGAGGTCTAATTATAATTCTTTTAAAGCGTTTTGGGAATGAAAAGGGGCGATGGATGCAAATAAGAGAAAAAGGAGGGAAATGGAGGCACAACACCATTGATCAGGCATGAAAATAGAGCTGGTAAATGAAGCGGGATGGCTTGATGATCTTCTTGGGGATTTTAATGCTTATTCTTGCAAAAAAAGTTGTGGATACATGTACGAAAAATAGAGGAAACACATGACAAAAAAATGAACAAAAAGCAGTTTTTGGTCCTGTGGGAAGGTTCGCCCTCCTCGAGCTCTGTTGACAGAGATAAGAAGGGGGTCTTCATCCAAAAAATTTCTTGGTTTTTCTCCTCTATTCTATCCCTCACAAGCAAATGAAAAACTATAGCAACACACTGAAAGAAAAAACTAAGCAGCGATGAAACTATGTGAAGCACAACTAATTGAATGACAGAAAGAAAGCTAGCTTAGTGGCAGAAAGGAAAAGATAGTAATAACAGAGAAGCTGAGGCACATGGATTGGGCCCTAACCGACAAGCCTAGCTATCTGAAACTTAAATTAGTCGAGTGAAATCAATCTGCTCATTTCATAAAAGAATAACCTCATACATTTCTAAAAGTTTGATCACTGAGTAAAATAATAATAAGCTCAATAGCTTGCAACAAAGTTTCAACTAGAATCGACTAACTCTTCCTAGCTCTAGTTCTGCTCTATTTATTCTACAGGGAAGCTACCAACAGCTCCCTATAAAATAGTGATTGAGTCCACTTGACTCCAAGTAAACAAAGATTGAGTGCACTTCTCTTTGAGTTGTTTGGCTGCCTTTGGAATTCAAATTGCTGGAGAGAATCCTTGGGGATCCTTTGGCTGCCTTTGGAATTTGAATTGCTGGAGAGAATCTTTGGGATCCTTTGGCTACCTTTGAGAGTTAAGGAGGGTGGACAATCCTCCAATAATTTCTTCTTGCTATCTCCTCCAAGTCTTTATGATAAAATCCTTATAAAAATGCTTAATAAATCATGATTTTTTTCACTCAACCTCATATTAGGCACTCAGAGTATGCTAGCCTTAATCACCACCTATACTAGCATCATAAAACCAAATAATAATAATAATGCAAGAAAAATAGATCTAAGAAGGCAAAAAGGTGACCATTAAACCCTCCAAATATGTCTAATGATGGAGCTCATCATAACCCCCCTACTGAATGGTTTCTCATCCTCTGAGCAACTACTCCTCCTCCTGCATTTCCTTCAAGGCTTTGATAGCCCCCCTGATTTCCTGAGGAATAAGTGTGGGAGTTTCCCCAAAGGGGTAAAAACCATTATTCTTTTTTTGCATTCTCCCGTTCTCTATCTTGTGCATCTGTTTCCTTTTCATCATTCAGCCCCAGTAACAAAGGTGGGTTGAGCTTTATTCCCAACCATTGGATCGTTTTGGCCAACATTTCCCTCTTGTATAATGGTGCCCTTTCCAATACACCCCTCAGTCTTTCTGGAGTATGGTACTCCCTCTTCTTGAGGCTGCGAGGGAGGTTGTTCCATTTCCTATGGCTTGCCATCATGCACTCATCTTCTATCTTCCTAGAAACATCATCAAAGTGGCCTATCACCTGGGTTTGAGTCTAAAAGTAGCTTTCAAACAGTGCATGGTTCCTTTCAATATATTGACGGTTAAGGATGACTCCTCTTGGGCTGAAAATTTCTAGTCTGATATGTAAGGGTTCTCTATTTCTTCTTCCCATGAACCTCCATATCTTCTTTGCTCTAATGTCCTCATTCACCATCCAAGATACTAGAGCCATCAACTGCATATCCCCCATTGTAGGATTGGGGTCCCAAATATCTAGATTTTTCAGCACAAGGTTATGCACATAAAACTCTACCATCTTTGCCTAATCAGTCATGTTAGCTTGCTTGTAGAAATTCATGAATTGCCTACAATCTTGGAAATGTAGTGATCCATAGGAGGCTAGAGTTTTGATTTGAAATAGAGCCATTTCCCCTTGAGGTACAAACATATGAGTCATAAGGGAATCTATGTTGAAGGGCTTCTATGCATAAGTATGCCATGGTGGCTTCTTGCTCCCCTTTTTGCTGCAATTTCTCCTTCGGTGCTACATTCTCTGTCTATGCCTTCTGCAGCTGCTCCTTCAGAACTATTTCTTCAATTCTTTCCTCCTCCCTAGGTGATTCTTTAATCATAATCAAGCTCATGGGAGGAGTTTTTGGATCTCTCTGACTTATCCTCTGACTCTTGTCAGCTCTGAAATACATAAAGGTCTGCCTTTTTCTCTTTGCGCTTAGAGGGGCTACGGTGGCAACTTCCTCTTTTGGTTCTTCTTCTGGCTCTTCTTCTTATTTTGGTTCTTCTTCTGGCTCTCTTCTTCTTCTGGTTCTTCTTCTTCTTCTGGTTCTTCTTTGTCTTCTCTAAGTCTAGGAGTGGAATCTTGCCTTGTTTGGGTTGCTACAAAAGCTTCCTTGCTCATATTTACGTGAGAGGACCAGGCCATGGGTAGGGTGACGTTGTTCTGCTGCTGTTGTTGCGCGTTGTTCAAATACGTAGCCCACCCTTGATACTACTATGCTGCTGCTCCCTTTGGTTTCTTTCCCTAAAAAAATCTCAATTTACTGGTTTGGATGAGACATGATCTCCTTTTATTAGATTGCACAACTAATTTTGGAGTGCCTATGTAACTCGACTCAGCTCCAGTTTCTATTGTATACAGTTGTTCCCTTCTCCCTGTTAATTCATGATGAACTATGTGTTTCCTCCCCTCCTTATCCTCTACTCCACTTGATTTAAATTCTTTTCTTTTGCATGCCCCGGTGGCGTGACTTCGCAGTTCTCCCTAGTCATACTTCATGATGGTGGCCAAGATAACTAGCCACCTTTCTGCCCCTTAAACTCTAAATCTGCAAATTTAATTATTTCTGGATATTATCAATGCATAGCAAAGGGTTAGAAGCTATACCTGAGTTTACCTGTCATTTCCAAAGCGTTTGCAGGAGCTGAATTGAGGAGACAAGCCTTTTAGATGTTTCATTCTTCACTATTTTCCGTTCTCTCAGTGAGAAGCTTGCTGAATGAGAAGCTCTTTGAGTGAGATGTTGATATTTCCTTGATGTTACTTCCCATTGTAGATGCTGCATGGGGGATGCTCCAGATTCCATGGGTGGCACTCTTGTCTTTCTTGGGGTTTGCTTCATGAGCTCCTCCCTTGTTTTTCTTACCGTTCAAGAACAGATGTCTACGTTGTAGGAATTCCCTAATGTCTGTAGCAGTCTATGTTTTTTTTTCCTTGCTACATTGTGCTCAGGAATGGAGGAGTGTAGTGCATGGAGGTGATGGAGGAAGTTATTAAAATGAATGGAGTGAATTATGGGATGGATGGTAAAAGAGAAGAAAGGAAAAGAAGATGAATGCTTCCCTGTGTTTCCAGAAACCATTAATAACCTGTAAAACAACAAACACAGAAAACACAGAGATGTAGATGTAATTTTTTTTTTCTTTGAAAGTAAGTGTGTTGCCTCCATGGAGGTTTTCAACCCACATACTTGCCTTGGGCACCTCAGAGAGGTTTTCACCCATGGATCCTTTTTTTTTTAGGAGGTGTGGGAAACTATGGAGTTTCCCATCACATACACCTCTCTTCTTATTTATTTTACGAACTCTGCCCTTGACAAAGGCTTCTTGTAAATTTTAAGTACGTGACCATACAAGCAAAGGGATTCCTTCCTCATCTATGGTTCCGATTTGAACCACACCATTATCAAAAAAAAATTCCACTATGTAAGGTCCCAACCATCTTGTCATCATGTTGCCTTTGAAATATTTAACCCTTGAATCATACAAAAACACCCAATATCCTTCTTGGAAGGTCTTTCCTTTGATGTTCTTGTCATGCCATACCTTCCTTTGCAGCTGGACTACCTCCATGTGAAGAATTTCTTGCATTCTGAACTCATCCAATCCATTTAGTTGTAACAACCTCCCTTTTTGGGCATTTGATAGATCTAGATTTAATTCAATTGCCATTATTAAAGTATTGAATTTAAACTCAATTTAAAGTAGAGCCTTCTTCCCATAGACTAGTTCATAAGGAGTGAATCCTGTTTTTGTCTTCCAAGTAGTGTTGTAGGCCCAAGTAGCTTCCACCAATCTGTTTTCCCAATCTTTTCTACTGCTCCTCACAACCTTGGTGAGGATGCTCTCTAAAGCTCTGTTAGTTACTTCTACTTGGCCATTCGCCTAAGGGTGATAGGTAAAAGAATTTTTATGCTTAATCTTTTACTTCCTCAAAATATTCTCAATGAGGTGAGAGGTGAATTGTGTTTCCTGATCAATGAATATTTCTCTTGGGTATCCAAACTTGTAAAACACATTCTCCTTCATAAATTCTGCTACTTTCTCCTCAGTTTCTACCTTCACTGCTTTTGTTTCAACCCACTTTGTTAAGTAATTAGTGTAGACTATGATTTACTTCTTTTCTCTGGATGGTGGATCGATAGGTCCAACAAAGTCCATGCCCCACTTGTCAAATGGCTCAAGAGACACCTGAGGGTGCAAAGGCATATCATCCCTTTTCGTGGGTTTTCCCATCCTTTGGCACTGGTCACACCTGCTGGTATATCTCCTGGAATCTTGGTGATAGGTAGGCCAATAGTATCCTACCTGCAAAACTTTGTAAGTGTTGAGATTCAACAAGACGATCCTAGTGAAAATTATGCACCTACACTAGGATGGAGTCTTAGGCTATTTTTAGGTGGAGGTATATTTATAGATGCATGATAAAATTCTATTTATAGATGATGTCTATTTATCGATGCATGAGAAAATTCTATATATAGATGAAGTCTATTTATAGATGTATGTGCGAGTTCTATTTATATATCACATGTCTATTTATAGATGCATGCTGGCTATTATTATCCCTTAATATTAGTTGGAAAATAAAAAATAATCTATTCTCAATGAGCACTTGGAAATAGTTAACTTAAGTGGAAAATCAGTTAGCTATAGGAAATTTGAGTTAAGAGGTTGGTTGGTGGGACATGCAAGTGGACTTAGTTGTAACCGAGTGATTCGAAGTTGTAACAGAGTTGGAAGTGTAGTTATGTGAGTTGTAAAGTAGTTTAACTAAGTTAAGTGAGTTAAAATCAGTTGTGCTAGTTGTAACTGAAGATACACTAGTGAGAGATCAGTGAATTAATTATTAATTAATTCACAGTCAGTGGTCTCACATGCAACTGAAGATTTACTATTGTTGACTACATGCATGTCAGATCCAGTGGAGACCTAGTTGAGATGTAGGTGAAAGGGACAGTTTTATTATCAGTTGTGACATTAGTGGGTGCACTCATGCAACCACACACACATTTTATGTTCCCATGAGGATTGCGCAGTCAAGATAAGCAAGATTCCATTCATTCAGGGATTGCTATCAGCTGGGATTGCGTAGTGGAGGCAGGTTGTCTGGAGGCAGTAAATTGGCACATGAATCTGCAAATTTTTGTATGACTGTGTGAGATGATTGTATATTGTATTGAGAGCTCTTGGATTGGAGCTTTGTATGAGATTGTTTCATGATCCATGATATATACATAATATATGATAGTGGGCATTTTAGCTTTATGCTTTCTCGGTAAAAACATCTGTGTTATGTGTGATTGATATTTCTTCTTGATATTGCAATTGGCGATTGTGTTTTAAATTCTGCAAAGATTTTTGTAGAAGCGATTATGTATTTAACAGTGGAATATAATTGTTAGATCAGGAGAATTCAGGTAATACATAATTTGCATTAAAATTTCTACATGGTATCAGAGCACTAAATATTCAATTTTGAAGCAAGAGTTGAGTTTGTTGGTGGAAAGAATTCGAATTTGTAGAAATATTTTCTTGGTGCTATAGTTGAGTAAACATCGAAATGGATTTCAATGGCTTGCGGCTAGAGTATGCACTCAAGAGTAGCTCGAACTACATTGCTGGGAAGGAAAAGATGGAGGCAGTGCTCTAAGATAATGGCTTCAAGGAATTCATTGAAAATGATGTTCCTAAGCCCACTTCGACAGATGTTGCATTACTTGATGAATGTCAAAAGAAAGTGGAAAAGGCGAGGAGGATTCTGTTGGAAGGTGTACGAGACCACATTGTCTTAAGCCTTCATGGGAAAGCCACACCATATGCTATGTGGAAGGATTTGACGGATCTTTTCCAAAGCAACAGCGACCATAGGAAACTAGCACTCAAATATAAACTCAGGAATATCAAGATGGAAAAGGGCGACAACATTCCAAATTATCTCACGAAGTTTGTCCAATGTCGGGATGAACTATGGAGTGTGGGAATTACTGTTGCTAATGGTGATTTGGTGAACTTGGATCTCTTGGGACTTCTTAAGAGTTGGCACAATTATGAAGACTCTGTCAACGGATGAGAAAAACTGCCAAATTGGGAACGACTGTGGTCGAATCTAGTGCAGGAGGAGTTCAGGCGGAACACCAGAGATGGCTCTTCATCAAAGCATGATGATGAAGAGGATTGTGCTTTGGCTTCTAAGGCAAGGAAGGGGACGGGGAAGAAATTCCATTCTAAATCTGAGTCTAAAGGCAAGAAGCTGGATTTGTCCAAGATGAAGTGTTTTCACTGTCACGAACATGGGCATCTTGGTACTAACTGTATGTTGAAGAAGAAGAACAAGAAGGATGTTGGAGCTACAGCTAGTGAGGCCCTTGCCTTACAATTTGAACTTGACTTCTCCTTGATCGCATGCATGGTGTCAAGTGCATTGGGATGGGTGTGGTATTTAGATAGTGGTGCTTCCATCCATATGACGGGAGATAAGGAGCTTTTCATTGACTTGGAGGAGAAAAATCTCCAAATGCATATAGATATGGGCAACGATGGACGATACAGTGCGACTGACATTGGTACCATTACCTTTCAGAGGGAATCAAGTAAACCATTTCAATTGAAAGATGTTATGCATGTTCTAGGTCTAAAGAAAAACTTGGTCTCAGTCGCAGTGTTGGAGGACAGAGGCTATGACATTGTTTTTAGTGATGGAAAAGCTTTCCTGTGACATAAAAAAACAGGTCAAGCTAAGAGGATAGGGATTCGAGTTAAGGATCTCTACAAGCTGGAGTTAGATGGTTGCACTGCCATGATGGGCAAGGTAAAAAAAGTGGTGAGCTGGGATGAGGGCGAATTATGGCACAGAATATTGGGCCATCTTCATCATGGAGCCTTGAAATTCATGCAGCAAATATCTACTGGACTTCCAATGGGAACACTTGCTCAGTTAGATCAGTGCAAGGGTTGCACCATGGGGAAGTATGTAAAGTACACCTTTCATGAAAAGGAGAACCGAGCTTCGATGATCCTGGAGAGAGTTCACACAGATGTGTGTGGACCATTCTTGGTTGTTTCAACAGAAAAACATAAGTATTATGTTATTTTTGTTGATGAATTTTCTCGTAAATATTCGATCTTCTTCATGCAGAAGAAGGATCAAACATTCTCAAAGTTCTGTGAGTTTAAGGCATGGGTGGAGAAAGAGTCGAGGAAGCAAGTGAAGGCTATGAGGAGCGATAATGGTGGAGAATACATTTCTAACGAATTCAAAGACTTCTACAGCAAAGAAGGAATTCGAAGAGAAGTCATAGTGCCTCATAACCCATAGCAAATGGGGTCACAGAGAGGAAGAATAGAACGATCATGGGTGCAGCATGAGCGATGTTGCATGATCAGGGCCTACCAATGAATTTGTGGGTGGAAGCATGCAACACTATATTTTATGTGCAAAACCGTTGTCCTCGTAGAGTACTTGGCATGAGTACACCTGCAGAAGCTTTCACTGGTAAGAAACTGGTTGTTTCACACTTTAATATTTTTGGCTCATTTGTTTATGTGCATGTGACCAAGAACGCCGGGAAGAAGCTGGAGCCGACTGATGAAGTTGGGATATTTGTGGGGTACACAGAAACAACCCATAATTATCATGTGTATTTTCCTAACAGTAAGATGAGTGTTATGTGATGGGATATAAAATTCGATGAGGGGAAAGCCATGCAGTTGTCGCTTGAGAGGGAGCTAGACTTGCATGCGGAGGAGACACTATTGGTTCCCAAAGATGAGTCTCTAGATGTGGATCAGCCACAGGAGGAGGTTCATGGAGTGGAGGAGTCCACTCACGCAGAGCCAAACATCATAACTGGAAAAAGGCGTACCAAAAAAATTGATAAGCTGAGACTTGATGCTGCACAAAGTGTAGGAGCCCCTACTTCACAGCACAGACAAAGACAGTCTCCTGACCAATTTACTGGATACATGGCTCTCATGAGAAAATGTATTGTGAATGAACCATCTTCCTTTCAGGAAGAAGTGCAGGAGCCCACATGGGTAGATGCAATGGTGGAGGAGTATGACTCCATTGTGAAATACAAGGCTAGATTTGTGGCCCAGCGCTTCTCACAGATCGAGGGGATAGATTATGAAGACGCCTTTGCACCTGTAGCAAGGTATTCTTCCATAAGGACCATCCTTGCTCTCTCAGCGCAGATGAGCTGGTGCATTCATCATATGGATGTAAAAACTGTATTTCTTAATGGGATCATTGAGGAAGAGGTGTACATAGATCATCCTGGAGGATTTGAGATCTTCAGCAGCGAGTCGCATGTGTGCTGACTCAAAAGAGCATTGTATGGGTTGAAGCAAGCACCCCGTGCTTGGTACACTCAGATAGACAACTATTTCACTGGACTGGGCTTCACCAAAAGTGAAGCGGATGCAAACCTATACCAAATTGTGGTGGAGGGTAAGATTTAATCATTATTTTTTATTTTGATGATTTAATATTGACTCGTGATGAGGAACGGATACACTCATGCAAGGAGGACCTTGCAAAGGAGTTTGAGATGAAGCATATGGGCTTCCTTCATTATTTCCTTGGATTGGAAATATGGCAGCGAGATGGTGAAATTTTCATGTCTCAAGGCAAGTATGCAAGTGAGATATTGAGTAAATTTCACATGGAGGGTTGCAAACCCATGGATAGTCCTCTTCCAAGAAACTAGAGAAAAGAGGATGCTACATCTGGAGAGGTAGTGGATGCTACTGTCTATCAACAGTTAGTGGGTTCGCTAATGTATCTAGTGAACACGAGACCAGACATTTGCTATGCGGTTAACCATCTAAGTCAAGCGATGGTTAAGCCTAACGAGCCCTTTTGGAATGCGGGAAAGCATGTCCTAAGATACCTGAGGGGCACATCTGAGTATGGCTTATGGTACAGAAAAATGGATTAGGTGAAGTTGCATGGCTTCACGGATGCAGATTAGGTGGGCAACCCAACAGACAGAAAGAGCACATCAAGGGGGATCTTTAGTATCGAATCTATATCTGTTTCTTGGTACAACAAGAAGCAGAGATCCGTGGCACTCATTTCAGCGGAAGCGGAATACATGGCAGCAAGTCAAGCTGCATGTGAGGCTATCTGGATGAGAAAGATCTTGGTTGGTTTGTTTGGTTCTCATTTAGATCCGACAGTGATTCATTGTGATAATCAGAGTTGCATTAAACTCTCAATTAATCATGTGTTTCATGATATATCTAAGAATATAGATATCTGGTATCATCATATTAGAGATTTTGTGCAGAGGAAGATCATGTTGCTTCAGTACATTCCTACAAAAGATCAAGATGCAAATATTTTGACGAAGGCGCTCACCAGGAGAAAATTCAAATACCATAGAGATAGGATCAGGGTGAAGGATAATCCCTTTCTTGTTGAGAGGGAGTGTTGAGATTCAACAAGAAGATCCTAATGAAAATTATGCACCTACACTAGGATGGAGCCTAAGGCTATTTTTAGGTGGAGGTCTATTTATAGATGCATGAGAAATTTCTATTTATAGATGATGTCTATTTATAGATGCATGGAAAATTCTATTTATAGATGATGTCTATTTATAGATGCATGAGAAAATTCTATTTATAGATTAAGTCTATTTATAGATGAAGTCTATTTATAGATGTATGTGTGAGTTCTATTTATAGGTCACATGTATATTTATAGATGCATGTCGGATATTATTATCCCTTAATATTAGTTGGAAAATAAACACTAATATATTCTCAATGAGCACTTGGAAATAGTTAACTGAAGTGGAAAACCAGTTAGCTATAGGAAATTCGAGTTCAAAGGTTGGTTGGTGGGACATGCAAGTGGACTTAGTTGTAACTGAGTGATTCGAAGTTGTAACAGAGTTGGAAGTGTAGTTATGTGACTTAAGTAGTTTAACTTAGTTAAGTGAGTTAAGCTCAGTTGTGATAGCTGTAACTGAAGATACACTAGTAAGAGATCAATGAATTAATTATTAATTAATTCACAATCAGTGGTTTCAGATGCAACTAAATATTTACTATTGTTAACTACATGCATGTCAGATCCAGTGGAGACCCAGTTGAGATGTAGGTGAAAGGGACAGTTTGATTATCAGTTGTGACATTAGTGGGTGCACTCATGCAACCACACACACATTGGATGTGCCCATGAGGATCGCACAGTCAAGGCAAGCATGATTCCATTCACTTAGGGATTGTTGTCAACTGGGGTTGCGTAGTGGAGACAGGTTGTCTGGAGGCAGTAAATTGGCACATGAATTTGCCAATTTTTGTATGACAGTGTGAGACGATTGTATATTGCACTGAGAGATCTTGGATTGGAGCTTTGTATGAGATTGTTTCATGATCCGTGATATATATATATAATATATGATAGTGGGGTTTTTAGCTTTATGATTTCCCATTAAAAACATCTGTGTTATGTGTGATTGATCTTTCTTCATGATATTACAATTGGCGAATGTGTTTTAAATTCTGCAAATATTTTTGTAGAAGCGATTTTGTATTTAACAGTGGCATATAATTTTTAGATGAGGAGAATCCATGCAATACATAATTTGTATTAAAATTTCTACAATAAGAAGTTCTATTTGCAGCAAAGTGGCCTCCACATGGGTTGTCATGACATGAAGAGAGGATATCAAAAACTTCTTCCTCCCTCACACATTTCCTTAGGATTTTATCAGGGCCTAACTTGAAAAGGTTTCCCCCAATCCATGTGAAAGGGGCACTTTTTCTGATGATTTTTCTCCTCTCCCTAAATGAAATATTAGGAGGGAGTCTCCCAACAACCAAGTAGTTGGCTATATCAACAAACCATGGTGAAAGTGCAGATATAGCAAAGAGATGCTTATTTGGCAGCTGATCATCCACCATTCCTTTTTCACTTGCAGGGAGAGCTAACTTGGACAAAAAATCTACAACAACATTCTCCTTTTCAGGTTTATCAATACTAGTCAAATCAAATTGCTGCAAAAGTAACAACCATCTAATTATCCTAGCAATAACATCTGGTTTGTTCATTAAATACTTAATGGTTGCATGGTCAGTGTGGATAAAGGTTTGGTATCTAGTTACATAATGCCTGAACTTGTTCAATGCATGGACAATGGCTAACATATCCTTCTCAGTAATAGTATAATTCAACTCAGCCTTGGAAAAATTCTTGCTGATGAAATAAATGGCATAAGGAATTTTGTCCTCTAATTGTCCTAATGTTACCCCTACAAATTTGTTAGATGCATCAGTGTGGATGTGGAAAGGCAGAGTCCAATTTGGACCTCAGAGGATAGGGGCAAGTAGTCAACTAGTCCTTAATGAGCTCGAAAGCCTCTTGACAAGGACTGGACCAAATCAACTCAGAATCCTTGGCCAATAACCCAAATAATGGCGAAGCTATCTTTCTGAAATCTTTGATGAACCTTCTATAGTAACCAACTAATCCTAAGAAACTCCTAACACCTTTCTGCTTCTGAGGAGCAGGTACCCTTTTGATGATGGTGATTTTGATTGGGTCTACCTGTATTCCTGCTTGAGATATGGAGTGTCCTAACACAACCCCTTCTTTCTTCAGGGATTCACACTTTTCTGGGCTCAAGTGCGTCTCAATGCACCTTCTTAGTACTTTACCCAAATTGGAGAGAGATTCTTGGTAGTCATCCTCGTATGGTGTGAAATCATCCATATAGATTTCAATAGAGTCATGGACTAACTCATAAAATAAGCTCAAGACAGCACTTTGGAAGGTAGTTGGGGCATTGCACAACCCAAAGGGTAGGACTCTATAAGAAAAGGTACTCCAAGGGCAGGTGAAAGTAGTCTTATTCTGGTCTTTAGGGCTGATTTGAATCTGATTGTACCCACTGGACCTGTTGATCATAATCAGCTTCCTATAAAAATTTCACAAGCAAACTGGCTTATACACCTCAGATCCCCTCTTACAACCTTAGAAAAATCATTTTTATGACTACCGTTGCCTTTCCGCCCCCAAATTACATTATAAAAGGCAGAAAACCCCACATTTGAAAATATTTAAGGCCTTAGCCCCTCTGTCCTTTTCTCCCACGTAACCCAGTGCTGGAACCAAGCGCAAAAGAACTAGGCGCTTATCAATCAAATGCCCGGGCGAAATATTGGCCGTCGATATTTGCAAGATCGGACGGTCTTCGTGAATCAGCACTGTGCTCATGGCCCATTCTATTCATCACCCAAATCATTTATGCACCGTCCGATCGTTCTACCAAATCAACGATCCGCAGCCTGCCTATCCTGGTGGTCCCCACGCCCGCTCCCATTGCAAAAACCGGTGGTTTATATCGCACCACCTTTTGGCGGTAGGCGGTAATCCTCCTTGGGCCAGCGATTCCATACAACACTCACCACGTGTCCCTGCGTACGGCTCCAAAACCGCTCTCCATCACGCATTATTGTTCGGTCAAAGTCACGACGTGATATTCATGATAGCTGTCGGATCTGGTGATCTTCATCTAACGGCTATCGCGCTCTGGAGCTGCATGAGGTTTAACCATAAGCAAATCACACCCCTGGCCCACTGTCCATTGCCTCCAACGCTCTTTCAACCGTCGATCTCCTCCTGAGATCGGACGGTCAAGATCTGATCACATGTTCGTCATTGACCTCGTACCACCACGTCATCCTTTCCTCATAATCTGTCGTATGTCCACCTGTCAATATTCCACATGTTTGTCGTATTTTCCTTCGACCTTTATATGTTTCGTTCATAAGTCAGATTCTAATGTTTACATTGAAAATTATCACCAGTCTACCCATCATCGCTTCACTGTGTTTTTCACTGCCATCCTGCGTGCTTCCGCCATTTCATCATGTTGTGTCACTACACAGTCACCTCCATTGCATTGCCGTCCCCCATGCATTTCTTTTCTTCACAGCTTTGTGTGTTTTGCAAGTTTACAGTGACAAAGAATTATCATAATTTGCAGCATCCATTTCAAAAGTCGAGAACGCTTAAAAGGATCAGTTTTTCAGAGAAGAAATTTATGAAGAAAGTCCTAGGTAGCTGCTGTGACATGACATCCATTAAAGAAACAGGGTTATACTTTGGCAAGCTTCCTAGTGTCATTCAAGGCGCCGATTTCACAGATGAGATCATTAATGAAACTGCAGAGGAGTATCAGTGGAAGGTCAAGGAATCCAGTGTCCGGCATTGAAGATTTTAAATCATAATTCAGGGTTTCGAAGGCAGGGGGTACGATGCACAAAAGACAATACCTTCTAGGTTTTATTTTAGCCAAATTTTCTTTCAGGAAAGGACAGAATGTTTATGGGATTCTATTCTATGCCGTGTTCCTGAAGAGATTTTCACTCAGAACATTTATTTCAGAAAGCAGGCCATAGAGTACAAACAACACAGCACAGTCATTCAACAGTATGGGCACGAATGTTTCCGCCATTTTGCCTTAATTATGCAAATCAAATATTCATCACCTACCTCTTCTACTAGGTTTTGGTTTCTCCTATAAAAACCATGAAGAAACACATTGTAAGGGTTCCAAATTTTATCAGAAAATCAT
The DNA here is from genome assembly GCA_034641835.2 of Pinus albicaulis. Taxonomy (NCBI): domain Eukaryota; kingdom Viridiplantae; phylum Streptophyta; class Pinopsida; order Pinales; family Pinaceae; genus Pinus; species Pinus albicaulis. Next base: position 555,996,351 of record CM076575.1, on the reverse strand, counting down.
GCAGTGAAAGGCTTTTTGTAAACATTTTGTGAAACTTTGGTATGAATGCACAGAGCCCATAGGGTCTCAATGAGGAGGAGTTCTATCTGTCAAAGAGGATTCTGATCTTTGGTATTTCATAGTCTGTAACTCTCTTTATTGTGTTTAATAGAACATTTCATTTCATCCATCTTTCTTATATCATGTTTTGGAATGCGAGTGGCTCACTGATTTTGGTATGGATTCATCCTAGTTGATGTCCATGCTCGGATCAGTCAAGCGCTTTAAATATGGCTCATGCATGATATTTTGTTCCATTATTCCGCTAACCATAATTATACTATATTATTTGCTTTGGGAAGGTGCTTTTAAAATGCTATTATCATGTATGGATTCTTAGATTGGTAAGCCCATGCATGGTGGTATTTTATATCTGGGTATCAGCTCAATGTTAACTAGTATCTTCTCAATATTTCTTTCACTACATACACCTTCTGATGATTTATGTCTGTGAAGTATTTCTGAATCGGCCCGCTTTGCAGTAAACTGTCTCTGAATTGTCTGTTGCTTTTGTATTAGAGTTATGCATCTTGCCTCTGCAGTATCTCTTTTCCTGTGTCAGTTTTTGAGGGTTTGGTCCCATTATATTTTATTTCCCTGTTTACAGGAGATAGCATGTGAGATGAAGCTGACAACTTCACACATTATATTATATGCTCCTTGCTATGCTAAGATGTCCTAGGCACTGGTCTATAGCAACTCTAGGATGTCTCTAGGAGCTACACATCTTTCTGGCGCCATTGCCGGGGACGAATTTAAGAAAATCAGAATCCCTAGGCCTCGAAAAATCATATTCACTCTTCAAGTAGGTGAGCATGGAGAGTTGAGAGTTGTAGATCCCTCACCTTGGCGACTCCACATTTGTTATTTGATAAATCTATTTGCAGTCATGGCTCCTCGTAAGTCACACCTGAGGTGAGATACGTCTAAGCCAAAGACACCTTCAGTGTCTGACCCTGACCAGATTATACATAGAAGAAATTGGAGGGAAAGGAAACTAGCCCGTTCTGAAGTTCCTGAAGTGTCTATAGAATACTTCCCATCCTCTTCTTCTCAAGAAACTCAAGTGCCAGATCCTGACTCCACTGTGGGAGATACAGATTATTATTATTCAGATAGTCCACCCCGAGAGTGTGTCAGAAATAAAAACAGTCTGCATCCTACTCCTGAGGTTGAAGAGGTCAAGGAAGTCACCGAAGTATCTGTTTTCAATAGACCTTTGTTCCCCTCAACCCCTGAAGCTGCAGTTGAGTATATTCCTATTATTATTCATACTCCACTTCCTCCTCCTCCTCCTCTTACTCATCAAACTATTGCACTACCTCCACCTCCTCCAATGGCCAATGTTCCGGCCTTCTTGATGAATAAATATGCTCCCCTGGCATTACCCCAAGTGTTGAATGATATGCCCCAGGATTATCTCAAGATTTTTCCCAAATTCAATGGGGAAAATGAGATTGATGCCCAAAAACATCTTGAGAATTTCTTCTCCTTTGCAGAGAAATTTAATGTTGAACACTTAGATGTGGTCTTAAGACTGTTTTTGCAATATCTTGATGGTGAAGCTCGAAAATTGTTTAAGACATTTCCTGGCCGTTCTATTACCACTTGGGATAACATGGAAGATACTTTTCTCAGGAAATGGGGAGAGAAGAAATATCATGGAAGTTGTCTCATCAAGTTCAATACACTAAAGAAAAGACACAATGAAGGAGTGTCAGAATTTATCAAGAGATTTAATAAATTGTATTTGAGTCTCCCTGCTGATATGAAACCCCATCAAACTGCTGCTAAAGTTGTTTTTGTAGCAGCTTTTGATTCATAATTTGGTTTCTCTCTCAGAGAAAGAAAGCTTGCTACTCTGGACGATGCTCAGGCAGATGCACTAGAGTTGGAAGCAAACTTTGCCTCCACTGGAAAATCAAAAGGAAGATCTGAACAAGATACCAGAAGAAGGGGCAAAGAGGAGGTGTCCACTTCTAGTCAAGACAGGGACTCAGCCAATGAAAAAATTGAAGAAATGAGCAAATTAGTTAAGAAAATGGTCAAGCTTGAATTGGAAGCCAAGAACTCAGCTTTCAGAAATTTTCAGAATGCTCCAAACAAAGGTTACAATCCCCAGTACAGAATGCTCCAAACCCGTGCAAATATTGCCAAGGGAATCAAAAGAACAACCAGATCAAGTACCACACCCACTGTACTTGGAAGGTCCAGTAGATGACTCTACTGAAGATGCTGCCTATGGACTGGAGGATGCAAATCTTGCCTTTTCAAATAGTGATGGAGAAGAATGCCCTTTGCAAGGGAATCATGAAGCTGGGTGCTCATTGCAAGAAGAAGAAAAGACCAGAGACACAGAAGAAGCAGAATTTGATCGTTATTGTAGACAATTTGATGATTTCATGCAAGCACATATTAATAGAAGATATGATCTCAGATCTTCTAGGAATAGGACTCATACCCAAGAGCAAGAAGAAGAGCTACCCCAGAAGGAAACACATGCTCAGGAAGAATCAACAATGCAGAAAGCTACAGACAAAACCTCTAAACAAACCTTTACAATTTAAAGATCAAATCCCTTCTTCTTCAAAAGTAGTCACTTCCCTTAATGTCAAACCTGTGTCTAAAGAAGTCAAGCCCCCAGCTGAAAATAAAGAATCAAAAGAGGTTGTGATAGAAAAATCCCCTCCTACTTTTAGTCTACAAAAGGAACTTGAAAAGGTCAAAATCCTGGTCCCCTTGACTGAACTGTTGAAACATCCATCATATCAGTCTCAAGTCACCTCTTTCATGCTCCCTCCAAAAGCACCAATCATCCCAGATAGTCTCAACCTTCAAGAAGAAAGACCCATGGTATTTTTTGGCCCACACGTTGAGGAGTTAGATCCCACTACTCCTCCCTTCTATGTGTCTCTAGTGATTCATGACTTGATATTACATAACTGTATGCTAGATTCTGGAGCTTCCCATAATCTTATGCCTCTGTTAGTCATGGAACAACTAGGTTTACAAATCACACGTCCATATAAAGACCTCTACTAATTTGATTCCAAAAGAGTTAAATGCTTGGGGATGATCAAGGATTTGGTGGTCAATTTGGCCCAAATCCCAGCAAAAAGTGTGGTAATGGACATTGTGGTGGCTGACATCCCAGCTCGTTTTGGTATGTTTCTGTCAAGGTCCTAGGGGACAAAAATCGGTGGATCACTCAAGATGGATCTAACATATGCCACCATCCCAGTTTTTGGTGGCCAAGAGAGGAGATTGTACAGGGAGACTAGATTTGTCAAGATGGTGACTAAGGCTGAAAATTCTGTAAATTCACCAGTCTACAGTAAGGAAGGATATTTTTCATGTTTGATGCTGGAAGAAGATCAAGATTATGCTCATGAATCATCCTTTTTCCAGATCAAGACTGAGCAGCCTTCAGAGGGTCATGAAGCAGGAATATGGACACTACATTTTGATGGAGCAAATTCAAGAGAAGGAAATGGAGCTGGAGTGCTATTGATTTCTCCTATAGGCAGATGGGTCCCCCTATCTTTCAAACTAGAGTACGAAGCCACCAAAAATGTGGCTGAATATGAAGCACTCTTGTTAGGATTTCAGACAGCCAGGAATATGAACATACAAAGTTTAAAAGTTCTGGAAGATTCAGAGCTGGTGGTTAGACAAGTCAGGAATCAGTGTCAGACCAAACATCCTAGGCTAAGGGCTTATAGGAATGAAGTTTGGGACATGGTAGAAAATTTCTTCTTGGCATTCAATATCCAGTTCATGCCCCGAGAACAGAATATGATGGTTGATTCCCTTGCTGTAGTTGCTACTACATTCCACCCACCTCAAAACCCACTCTTGAGATATGAAATTGAGGTGAGTTACCGACCATCAATCCCAGATAACATCAAGCACTGCCAGGTGTTTGAAGAAGAAGAACATATGAAGAGATTCCTGGAAATAGTAGGAGAATTCTCCAATATGGAAATTGATGTTGATGAAGAAGAGGTAGAGTGTGAAGATATTTAAAAAAGAAACTGGGAGGAGAAAGTGGCAGGTAACAAAGTGTTGCAGCTAAAGGGAAACATTATACCTAGAGGGTTGGTGCCTTTATAAAGATTATTTGACAAGAATGATGTCCCACTGCAGCCAAGCAAAGTGGTAGGAGATGATCAGGTAGAAGACCTGAATTTGGGTACTGAGGCTGACCCCAAAATTGTAAAACTGTCCAGGAGGATCCCTGGAGAATATAAAAAGCTATATAAGAAGTTATTTCAGTCTTACAAAGATGTGTTTGCATGGTCCTATCAAGATTTGAAAGCTTTCGATATCAATATTATGCAACACAAAATTCCACTGAAGGCAGATGCAAAGCCCCATAAGCAGAATCTCAGAAAAATCAATCCCCTGCTGCTGCCTTCTATTGAGAAAAAAATTAAGAAGTTGTTGAAGGCCAAAATAATTGTACCATTGAGGTACTCTGAATGGGTGGCAAACCTTGTCCCTGTACACAAGAAGAATGGAGAAATAAGGTTGTGTGTGGATTTTAGAAATTTAAACAGAGCTTCCTTAAAGGATAATTATACACTACTCAAGATGGATTACATCTTGCAGAAAGTGGTTGGAGGCTCTAGGATGTCAATGATGGATCGTTTCTTTGGTTATAACCAAGTGGCTGTACTTCCAGAGGATCAAAAGAAGACTGCTTTCACCACACCATGGGGTACATTTATGTATGTCAGGATTGTTTCGGGGATTTAACACCCTAGAGGTTGGTTGGGATTCAACCTCCACAGAGCAGGGGCGTACTACTTAACAGAGACTCACACGATCATGCACAGTCATAAAAAACTAAATGATAGAATGAGAGGTTTGCGAATTGGTCTATACGTTTGAAGTAGATCCACGTGGAGTTCAAACTCATGCCAACCGTCCTTCCTCTTTCACACAGAAATACAAGAAGAGACAGCACAAAGGACAAGTTGTACAACATGTATCTACTCTAAATGTTAGTGAGATTCATATAAAGCATTAAATAAATCATAATGAATGCTTGTATAACAAATATTCTCATACATATAAGCATACACTAACACGTTTATTTCAGGAACAGCATGATACTTCTGTATTATAAATAGCATGTACAAAAGTAATCAAGTGGAGAGATCACCTGATCCTTCCAAGGCCTTCGCAGACCGTCGTCCGGATCCGTCCAGCCCTTGCCTCGCTAAGACTCCTTCCAAATGAGTGCATATGAGATAACATATAAAGGGATGTGTATCTCAAGGAAACAAGGGTTTCCTGAAATGAACTGGGAAAGTGCAGGAGGCACGGGGAATCAGACTTGGATAGGGAACCAACAGAGTATAATAATAATAATTCTCTCTCTCCCTTAGGCCATACATATGAGGTCTTTTTACAGTCCTTCCAAGTAGTTTCAGCAGTTGGAAACAGTTGGCCACGGGCTGGGGTAGTTGAACTACCTGAGTAACTATCAACCCAGCGCGAAATTAGGGATTTTTATATATTTTTTAATCATTAAAATGGCATACGCGGAAAAGTCTAGCTGTACTAGCGTATACACGCGAAAAAACACGGGCATAGTCGCGTATGAAGGATTTTCCACTGTTTTTAAGTGAATTTGTCCAAGTCTGTAGGAATGGGTGCCCATAAAGCCATGTAGCAATCATGAATCATGTCAAGGTGAGAAATGATGCTATAACGGATGCCCCCTAATATATGAGGTCAGAAGGGGTACATGATGGCCGAAATGTATTATGCACATAGAAAGAACTTCGCAAGGACAAGAGAGGACTTCACCAGATTTCAGCCTGCCAAAAACCAATGAAAGAAACCAGAGAGTCAACACATGCTGAGGCGGGCATACCCATGCTCAGTCGAAAATACATCATATATATAGAAAGTACTGAATAGATCCAACATGTATACAAGTATAACTGAACTGAAAGTACATAGTGAATCATCTGAGCAGGGCCCGGAAATACAAGTCTGAATCAATGTCCAAGTATCACATATAACAAGCTGATCAAAGATAGTGCAACTGGATGTCTGATCATATAAGTAACTAATCTCCAAGTACCGGATCACAAGAGGCGGAATCAAACAGTACAATCACGCAACTCGGGTGCCAACATATAGAATGCTGCTGTGCTGAAATGCAACATATAAGGGTGGACGGCAACACTGGCAGAAACTGAAAGGACTGTCAACAGTGAACCGAAAAATGCTGATGCAAACCCGAGGTCTTCACCGATCACTATGGCACAATTCTACACAATGGGAATAAATGAGCTGAAGTCGACCATGTGAGAAATCGTTGGATTACCGGTCAATGATGTATACCGTTAACCAACGCGAGACAACCCACCAATAATGAAAATGAGTGTCAAGGTGCCCCAGTACAATCTAACAAGTGTGAATGAATGAGTTGAAGTCGAACACTTGAAAGAATCTACCAATCAGGAGGCAATGATGAATCCCCATTGTCGATAGCGAAGAGTCTGCCACTGATGACTGCAAACCCTAAGGTACTGACAAAAAGACTCTAGACCTTATTCCCAGAGCAATGAGTCGGAGTCGATGGGAAAAGATCTGTTGGAAGGAAGGCATTAAGGCATCCCACATCAGTCCAGCGCGAGTGTAACCCGCAGGCCAAGATTTGGAAGGAATCAGACGAAGTAGAGTGATGGAACCAAAGCCGAAGTACGTTTCCGACGTGCACAAGATGAAGCTAGCGCACGGAAGAAACCCTCTGAACCAACCAATAATGAAAGCTGACACAGAGGCGAGAAATCCATCGATAGGGTCAAATGGAAATCCAGGTACTGCACGAATCCCAAGTGTGATAATGTGTGCTGACGTCGAACACAGGGGAAACCACTCAGTCAAAGACCCATGATGATGATCAAATGCTGAGCACGAGGTCACCTATCAGTGATGGAAATAGGCCCAAGGTGCGGCTCTAGGCTTGCTCTCAGAGCAATGTGTCGTAGTCGATAAGAGACAAACCCGCCGGCAAGAAGTCAATGGAGACCTTCTCAAACCAACACGAGCAGAAGATCAAAACATCTGATGTGATAGAACATGATACTGACAAGACCGGGAAGGCCGACTGAATAATGAGTCAAGAGACACCGCAGAATGGCCGACTCAGGCTAGACTTCCCTTGAACAAAAACACGACTCTGTGATGACCATGGCAGTAAAAAGTGACACTGTATAAGTCTGTCTTGCGGGAGGCAAAACAAACTCTCCATATGATCGGAAGAGATAACCGACCGGGGGAGAACTGACAAGTGAAACATGGTAAAGGCTGAACCTAGGTCAAACTAGAACCATCCAAAATGAAGGAAATATATATAAGTATATGTGCTTTGTTCAAGGGCGACAAAACTGACTCTGTACTGCCATCAAAATAACGAAGATACATCCCGTTCCCGCTCTTTTTGTTATATTTGATTTTTTGTCTTTTTCATAATAAGCCTGAAAAAGAATAAAAGAATGCTATGGTACAATGGATAGAACGAGTATCAAGAAAGCAGATGCACTAGTTCCGGGGTTTGGAACAATCCTATGCTCAATGCAAGGTGGCGAAAACTGGTCAGTGATACTCAGAAGAACGTTCCATCCATGGGTACAAAGGTGTCAAGTCGTGATAGCTAAGTGCATGCAATGGTTAACTTGTACAGAAAGTCAAGGTCAAAAGTTGGCTTAAACATCGAGTCCAAATGAAGCCGGCTAAAGGCCAGGATAAACAAGTAGCCAATATGCAATGCAGTAATACAACTTAACGACACCAGGGAGCCTCTAAGGTATAAGCCAGAAAAATGATAAGTGATGAAGGAGAAGAATGAAGCTTCAACACAAAAGACATGGCGGGACTAAAGAGGACTCCCGAGCCTACATAAAAAGCAGCATGGGCAACGAGTGATAGCGAGGAACTAACTAGGAAGCCCATGTAAAGGAAGGCTCTACCATCAAGTCATGATTAAATAATCGGCGAGTGAAATGGGTGTAATACTCATGACCTGATGGGATCGACCCTAAGGCAAGTGATCAGTATGGAGGCTAGAATGCAAGATGCAACGGAAAGTGATTCCCTAACCTATATTCCAGTGAAGATCATATACCTGCCATGAAGAGTCTGAACACATGGGCCAGAAACCGGGAAAAATCTCGAAAATGTCAAAATGTACCTGAAATATACCAAACTGGGCACTTCCAAGCAATCGAATTATACAGCATAAGACAGATCGAAAAAATAAGCACAAGGAAATTTTTGCGAAAATTTTCAATTTTTTAGCCATAAATACACAAATTACCTCTCAAATGGTTCATTATTGCATAGCTGATTTGGAAAAGAGCTCTGGAGCTAAAAACTTGTTTCGTCAAATCAGCAACAACCGACCGTCGGAATTCAGCGAAACTTCAGGTAGGCTCCTTATTCATCCTGTTGATTCATTTTGTCCGTTTAAAATTTAAAATTAAGTAGATTTTTACCTGGAAACCCTTATTAAAAAACGCGTATCTGCGCATACGCGGGTTCAAAGAAGGAAATTCGCGTGTATACGCGACTGTGCACAGCGAAACTAGCGTATGCGCAAGTCCGAATTTCAAAAATGAGTTTCTAATGCAAATTTTAATGAATTTTTTCAGGATGACAATTTCATGGAGGGAACGCGAGCATAGTGCAATAGACCAAGAGGTCATGGAAGACCGTGCAGCACAAAATGTCCTCCGAAGCTGTGGATTATTCAAATTTTCAAGATGCCCAATATGAAAAGTAATGTGAGATTGCTTGAAATGCTGGTAAATTATTGGGAACCGGATCAGGATTGTTTCATCATTGATCAAATGCCACTACGCATAGAAGTGGAAGATATATACTTCATCACTGGACTCTCCAGGAGGGGAGACCCAGTGGATCTGCACGGAAAGCCCCTGGGAGGGTTGACAGTGGAGGACTATGTCCAAATCTATTGCGTAGATAATTCCAAGAAAGTTGGCACACAGATTGCAATCAGAGATATCAGGGACTTGCACATAAAGATCCTCCTATTCACCATCGGCAGAGTGGCAGGATCTGCCTCACTGCATCAGGCGTCCAGGACGCACATGAGCATAGCTGTAGAGTGCTTAATTCATGTGTATGATTGGTGCACTGCCCTGCTACTGAACATGAAACAACAAGTGACCTCCATTCGCAAAACACATACAAAACACTTTGGCTATGGAACCATTTTGACTACATTCTTCTTCGAGAGAGTTCCAGCTTTGAGACCCAAAGTCATCTCAACTATCAGCAACCCTCGGGACCCAAGAATTGCCCGTTGGGCAGACATGATGAAGAGACTGGGGGGCAGCGAGGTACCCCGAACTACCTGGGACGATGAGTTCTTCTTATGGTGGAAAGAACAGATCATCGCAGTAGATGACTACCCCTATGCCGGGATGGATTTCCGAGGAGATCCAGATCTAGTACTTCCACCCGGTGCAGCATGGGGAGCAGTCGGTAAGTTTTTTCAAAAATTTTAACTTATATGATTTTTTTGGATTTTTCAAATATATATGAAAAATGAAAAACAAACATGTTTTTGGATTGGATTCATAATGACTGACAAATGAAAAAATGATCATGTTTCAGATGTTGGACCAGTGCGTCCTGAGGGCCTAGCACGTCACAAGCGCCGCAGAGGTGAAGCAGAGACAGCGGATTCTGACAGGACACTCCAGGCCGTGCAGAGAAACTTGGAGGGACTGACCCGCCAAATCCCTCTGGCTGCTGTGGAGGACTTGCCAGAAGCCGTCCCGAGACGGGTTGTAGGAGTACCCCGGGGCCAAGGTTCGGCTGACCGTGCGTGTAGCCTTTACGGTGATATTCTATAGAATATTTGGCGGGGTCTCAGTGAATGGCGATTTTCATATTAGATAGTGCTGGCACACAGAGGAATGAACATGATGGGGCATAAGCCCAAGTTTTGTACGGCATTGATGGATCCAGTTTGTGACATGCGATGATATATACGTGATATTTTGATGTGATGTGATAAATGTATCAAATATATGATGTTTTTGATGATTAGATTTTGTGTATTGAATGATTAATATGCCAATATAAAGCAGTTAACTTAATGAGCAAACAAGCCCCAATTGTCGGCTCGAGGGACTCTAGATGATATTAAAAATTAAGTGACCTTTATAGCACTCTGGCATGCCCTCAAGAACAATCGTAATAAAAGCTGGATCACAAAATGCGGAAATCAGTGTTGTTCAAGCAAACACCCACCAGTGCAGGTCCGAGAAAACTACCAACGAATCAACACCCAAAGATATTGCCTCAGGAGTAGATGAATGACTGCGTGTCGTGCCGCTACGTTGGCTGGGCAGGACAATACAGACCCCCTCTTGATACCAACGGTGTAGGAAGGATAATGAAAAAGCACCCACGCGGAAGCTAAGTTCGGAGTGTGTCTATCTTATCCAGGCGAAACCATAATGACTCATGACTCAACCACAGCACATGGCAGATTAGCTTATCACCATCCCATCAAAAAATCGAAAATCAAACAGATATGTACAAGACAAAACTACTATATACAAAGCAAAATGCCGGGGCAAAGCCTAGGCATAATACTTCTTCAGATAGAGCCCATTTCGGGGCTCCGACAACTCATTTCCTTCAAAGTCAACCAAGGTATACGCTCCTTTCTTAAGGACCTTTTTGACGATATAGGGGCCATACCACATCGACTTAAAATTTCCTGCCCCCAAGGCATCTTTTTCTTGGGCATAGACCAAAACAAGGTCACCTTCGGAAAAGACCCTAGGCTTAACCGCCTTATCGTACTGGACTTTGACTCGGTTTTTATGCGCTTCGTTCAACGTGGCGGCATCTCGACGCTGCTCATCCAGATGTTCCAGATGAAGAAGCCGCTCTGCCAGACTAGAAGTGTCAGGAAGAAGCTCAACAGCCAGTTTAAGGGAAGGAATCTCGCATTCAATGGGAAATACGGATTCTACCCCGTGGACTAACTGAAACGGAGTAAAGCCAGTTGTAGTTTTAACTGACGTCCTGTACGCCCAGAGTGCAGGATATAGCATAATGTGCCAGTTGGATCTATGTTTATCAATCGTCCGTTGAAGAATTGTCTTCAAGGACTTATTCACGGCTTCCACCTGGCCATTGGCCTGAGGATAATATGGAGATGAATGCTCTTGCCGGAAACCCAATTTAAGAGCCAACTCAGCCATCATACTGTTCTGAAAGTGACTGCCATGGTCAGTGACAATCTCTCTAGGTATACCGAAACGAGCAATGACTTGGTTGAAGAAGAAAAGAGCTGCAGTCTCACCGTCGTTCCCAAAAGTAGGCATAGCTTCGACCCACTTCGTAAAGTAGTCTACTGCTACGATAATGTACTTGTGACCTTTTGCCGAAGGCGGGTTACAAGTAGTATAATCCATACCCACTTTGTAAAGGGTCCGACAGTAACGACTGGAAAAAGCGGAGCTGGATGAGCGCGCATTTTTCGAGTATACACTTGACAAGGATGACACTTCTTGACCGATTCAATACAATCTTTGAAAATCGAGGGCCAGAAGTAGCCAGCACGCAAAATCCTTTGGGCTGTAGCAAGCCCTGATAAATGACCCCCACAAGCTCCACCGTGAGAATCATTGAGCACAGCCTCAGCTTCTTCGAAAGTTAAGCAGCGTCTTAGGATTGAATCAACCCCTCGACGGTACAAAGCATCACCAATAATCGGATAACTTTTAGCTAAGTGACGCAGCTTACGACGCTCATCTTTCGAAAAAGAAGAGGGAAACTTCGCAGTCTGGAGATATACAATGATGTCCCCATACCAAGGATCTTGTGGAGAGATCAGAAACAAGTGTTCGTCCGGAAAGGACTCATCATAGATCATCACCTCTCCACAAGGCAACTCGGAGATCAATTCCGCAAAAACTAAAGACTTCTTGGATTTGGCAGACATGAACTCTAGATCAAATTCCTGTAAAATCACAATCCATCTATTATATTTGCCCCCAATCACTCGCCTGCTGAGGACAAACTGAAATGGATTGGCAGCTGCCAAGACATAAGTTTTGCGAAGAGGTAACCTGTCTGGGAGTAACACTTTTGGCCCTTGTGAGCTGCTTTGCCAAGGCTAACTTTTCTATCGGGGTGTATCGCAGTTCAGGTCCTACCGGTCCTCGACTAAGGTAGTAAATAACATGCTCAGCCAGAGCATCATCCTCCTGAACCAGAACCATACCAATGGTAGATTCTGCTGTAGCCAGATACAAAAGAAAATCTCTGCTATAATCGGGTGGACTCAGTAAAGGAGCAGAGGTCATTGCCTTTTTCAAGGCATCGAATGAGCGTTGAGCATAGTCGTCCCAAAGAAAAGGGACTCCTTTCTTCAACAGTCTCATATATCCCTTTGTAATCTCAGCATAGTTAACGATAAACCTCCGAAGAAAGTTAGACTTCCTTTGGAGACTTTGAAGTTGACGGATTAAAGACGGGGGAGGCAACCGAAGTATTGCCTCAACCTTGAAGGGATCTACCCTTATCCCTTCATTAGACACGATAAATCCCAACAGCCGACCGGATGTTACCGCGAAAACGCACTTGTTCGGATTCAAACGAATTTTATAAAACCGACATCTCTCAAATATTTGTCGGAGGTGTCCTGGATGATCCATCCTCTTTCGAGAATGAGCAGCTAGATCATCTAAGTATGCCTCGATAATTTTCTTGATGTCGTGGAAGGCGTAGGACATGGCCCGCTGAAAAGTGGCTCCAGCATTTTTCAGACCAAAAAGAATTTTCTTATATGCAAACGTACCCCAGGGACAAATAAATGTGGTCTTATGTTGATCTTCTAGACGGATAGTAATTTGATTGTAACCAGAAAAACCGTCCATGAAGGAAAAAATTTCATTACCAGCACACTCATCAATAATCTGATCAATGAAGGGTGTGGGGTAATTATCTTTAGGACACGCCTTATTCAGGTCTCTGAAATCGATGCACACTCGAATCGTTCCTTGCTTTTTATCAACGAGAACGGGGTTTGAAACCCATTCAGTCAGAGGAACTGGGAAAATGAATCCCGCCTTAAGCAGCTTTTCAACTTCAGCTTTGATAGCTGCTGCCTTCCTAGGATTAACCGGACGAAGTTTTTGCCTGACCGGCTTAGCGTTTTCATACGTCTTGATCTCATGCTGGGCGATAGATGGATCTATGCCAGGCATTTCCTCATAAGACCAAGAAAAAACATCCCTATACTCTTTGAAGAGCTCGGTATAGATTTTAACTTCTTCACGGGAACATTCAGCTCCAATGAAAACGTTCTCGATAATGTTGGGATTCCTGGAGATGTTCACCGGGATAGTCGGAGAGATCACAGCCATGTTCCCTTCAGCATAATCCTGTGCTGGTGCTAAGGGGCTCAAGACTGGGTGAACAGGTCCAGGAGACTGAGGACTTGGAAAACTAGCTTCGACTTCGCTCAAGTCAGGTAGGAAGTAAGACCGATGATGCAAGTCATCCCACGGTCTCTCTATACCTGTCATTGCTTCCAGGATGGCCTCTTCGGATGGAAGAGTGGTATCTAGACAATCCTGGGCAGAAGAAGAAGTAAGCGTCCAAGCCGGAGCCACATCACCATCCAACTCTTCCGGCGAAAGAGGAGCTGGATCAGACTCTGCAGTGTCAACAATAGACTGATATGCGATCTCAGCTACAGAAATCAGGAATGCCATTCCACCCACTTGCCCTTCCTCCAAAGTGGTAGTTGGGGAAGGTAAGGTCCAAGGGTTCGAAAAATAATGAGTTCGAAAGAACTCTCTTCGAAGGGGAGCCTTGGAGGATGAAATAGCATTGATAGACACCTTAGGAGGAGGAAGATCAAAAGATCCCATCAGGGAAGAATACATTCAAACTCCCAGATTCTCGATAGGTGCCTTAGTATTGTCCAACTTAGGGACAGATGAGTCAGGAGGCGCATCCAGGTCTACAGGAGGACAGTCCAGTTGATCCACCGTAACTATCCTCCCTTCGTGGGGGAAACATACTATCAGAAATAGTGAAGATGCAATGGCATCCATATCATATATCCAGTTTCTCCCCAACAGAAGGTTGTAGTCCAAGGCTGCATCTACTACCTCAACCTCTATGTTAACGGTTTTGCCCCCAACACAGATGGGCAAAGCCGGGACAATACCATGGGGCCTATGAGAATGGCCATCAAATGCAGTAAGAATAGTGCTAGATGGAACAGCTTTGGGAGATCCTAGTGTCTTCCAGCATGTGAGAGACATCACGCAAGTAGAAGCACCCTCATCAACGACCGTGCGAAAGATATTAGTCTTCCAGTACGATGATTTAATATGGAAGGCCATATGATGAGGAAGTCTCTTCTTAAAATTCTTCATATCAAAGGTAATCAGAAGAGAATTTTTCGGATCTATAGCTCCAATGGCAGTGAGCAAAGCACTGCGCTGAGCCGGACAAGACTGGAGTACCTCTAAAGCTGACATAGCACAAGGACTCTGCTCGAGATCTTCTACAATCGAGTAGTTCTGGGCAGCCCTCATGTTCGGATTAATCGTTGATCGCTTAGAGGATGCCTTCGGTATCCGAGGCATAGACTAAGCAGATTCAACCCCGTGATAATAATGACTCATTAACATAGAGGAACCTTAGCTTCCCGAGAGATTCCTCTCCGCATAATCAGGATCTCAATGGCGGCATCACGTGAGCACTGTCAAAGATATTCGTGGAATTCCCCTTCCATGAGGACCTCGAGAGGAAGCCCCCGGGGATTTTTGATTCGCGCAGCAGTCATTGCTGCCTTGGGGAAAAGGGTTTATTACTTCGACTGGGGAACTAGAAAGAACCTTGCGAGATAACGAGGCGGCGAGCATCTGAATTTTCGAGGGCAAAGATACGTGAGATAGATCTCGGCTTCAGCTTGCACAGGCTTTGCTTTCTTTTTCTCCTTTTGCCCTTCACCAACACGCTCGTTGGTTTTATTTGCATTGCCCTTCCCATTCTTGCCCTTCTTCTTGTTATTACGTCCCTTCTTCTTCCCATCGGGCTGTTGATTTCCTTTGGGTTCAGAAGATTGGACAGCATTAATGGACAAAGACTGGGAAGGTGAAGAATCAGCAGGCACAGCCTGACCAGAAGAAGCAGATTGTAAAGACAATTGCTGCAATTGAGAAAGCAGGCTGGCTGCACTACTACTGACCGATCCGACAAGTCCGTCACCATGCGGGCCAGGTTTGGGTTTCGAGAGATCCAATTTGGAGCGAGGAGCATTAGGCAAATACTTGTAAAGCATGCCAGACTGAGAATAGATCAACTCTAACTGTTGGGCCCTAAAGATGGCCTGCTCCTCGGAATATACCCCTGACATGGATACATCCTTTGAAATATCTGACTGAAGCGATTTCAAAAACCACTTGAGAAGGAACTCACCTGGAATATGGGCTTTGATAAGCCTCTTCCTTCTCCTCCATTCCTGAATATGATCAGAAATGTGAGTTGCCTCATCCTGCTTAAAATTAGCCAGGAGTTCGGTCCCAGCCTCATATCTGACAGGCAACTGGAAATGGTTAAGAAAAGTGACAGCCAATTCTCCAAATGTGGCGAAACTGCCCCCAGTAAGCTCTATATACCACTTCGCGGCGTTTCCAGTTAAGGTGCGTTGAAATAATCTCAATCTAATCGAATCGTCGATCAGAGAGTTGGATGAACACCATAAGTGGAATGTGGTGACGTGGTCTGCCGGATCTTCACCATTCTTACCTTCAAACTTAGGAATGTCTGAAGGAAGTTTGGTTGGAACTGGAGGCCAACCCGGACTATAGCGAATCGGGTCATTAGTTAACTTCGCCAAGTCTGGCAAGTTTAACGTTGCGAGAAATGGTAATCGCGGCGGAGCCTGAGAATTCCATCCTTGATGGGATGGATTTCCCACATTCTGAAAAGAATAGCCTGGATTTGATGAGGCACCAGGCTGCCAAAAAGGACCCGTAGAAAACGGAGAAGAACCTCCTCCCCACGCCGAGTTACCATAACCCAGGCTAGTTCCCCCCGCTGAAGTATTGACTGAAGAGGAAAGCCCCTGATAGGGGTTCCACGCATTAGAGAGAGGAGAAAAATACTGATAAGCACTCGATGCGGGGAAAGAAGCATTCCCTGGATGACTCGCGATGAACTGATTCCCTGCCCCAGACGTTGCAAACATAGGATTCCATCCCATAAAAGCGGTCGAACTTGGTCCCTGAGCCCAAGGGTTGAAACTCTGGGTTTGGGACGTAAAAGGAAACGACCCTAAAGAAGGATTGGGACTAGGAATATGCCCAGTCCCAAAGGGGAAACCCTGAAACGAAGCCGATCCACTAGCCATGTTAGACATGGGCGTAGATCCAGTTGCACCGGCGGTAAAGGAAAAAGAGGGATTTCCAGCAATGGACATCCCTGAAACAAAGGGACCAGATTGAGAAGCATATGCTTGGGTGAACCCAGAGCCAAACATAGCAGTGCTAGAAGCACTCGAAGACAGAGCAAGAGTGCCCCCTGCCTCGACAGAAGCAGGGGTCTGAATGCCCGCAGCACTCACGGTAGAAGCCGCGTTCCCAGTCGTGGCCATCGAAAGATAAGAAAGATATGGAAGATCCGGCGGTCTCTCAGACTCCGGTCCGACGTACTCTATAACAAACGGATGATCAAGAGGAAGAAGAGATGGACCTGTAGCTGCAGGCTCAGGTATATCTTCTATCTGAAAATCTTCCTCCTGAGGAAACAATACCCTCGAGGTGAGCGAAACGCTCCTCTCGGAACCGACACCGGAATCAGCAATCAAACCTTCAGACCTTAGTGGAGGATCTCTCTCCACAGCGTCAGACTCTACAGGGTGAAAACCACCTGCTAGATCGCTCCTACGCCTTCTCGAAGAAGGCTCTGCACTCTCGGGAGATAACCCCCGGACTCTCCTCAAACGTCGAGGCGCTTGATCAGCCACTTTTACAGATTTATTATATTAGACTCAAGAAAAGTGAAAAGCTAGGCAAGCTAGGAGCAAAGAGCACTCACTAAAATCAAAACCCTGAGAAACAGCAAGCAAACAGCCTCCAAGTATTTCCGCTCCAGGTGATGAGGACCGGACACCAAAATACAGGAAAGCGAAGTATAGGGCCTTCCGAAAGCAGTCTGGGATGATTAGGGCCCAGAACAACTAGCGAAGGTATCAGAAACAGTTACGCCGACCTCCTAACAACAGCCTTTGCCGGCTCGAGCACCCAAGCTTCGCAAGGGCACCCCCCAGAAGTACTGCTGGAAGTGATGCGACGTCTGCCTCAGGTACCACGGGTATTCCCCCCCGCAGTCACCTGTGTGGAACCTAGGAACAACAACTATGGACACCAATCCGTATCAGAAGCTGGGCGGAACGGTCTTGAGGTTAGATTCAGCTAATCGGAGGGGGGGTCTCCCTCTTCTTAACCTTCACTTCCCCTCGCGCTTGACTCTCGGATGAGAGCTTTCCCAGTCCACCTCACGGAGTTGGATTTCGCTCAATTAATAAACTTCTATGTTTGTTTGAGCGGCCTTGGAGAGTTAACTCTCCTCTCTCCTATTCCAAGGCCCTACAACCTAGCTAGTTGATGATTGACACTTAATAAAACTTGCTAGTTGATTTTAGATTAAATCGCTTATTTTAAGGGCTGTTGTATTAAGTCATAAGGATATGGAGTTGAAACCAATGATGTTCTGACGCAAAAGAAATTAATAAAAAACCTGACTACATGCACATGCAGTTCTTTGTCTTTCGATGAAGAGCAATTTCTATGTAAGTTCTACGAGGCTAAAAAAATATATTTTTCTTTTCGAATTACAAACTCACACGCACAAAAATTAAGAAGCTAACTAAATGATTCAATGCACCTAATGCAAATGACCACTAGCATGTAAATTCTAAGATGCAAAAAAGTCCCTTGAAACAAGGTGAAATTTCCCAAAAGAGCTCCTTCAGTTTTAACTCATCTTTTTGATATCCAGAAAGCCAATTCTTGCAAACAAGAACTCTCAATATAAGACACCAAAATACTCCACAAGAAGAAGAAGAACTCAAAAGACACCCTCTCCTCAAAATCAAGCTAAAAACTAGAAGCAAGAAATTTCACTAAAGTCCCAAAAGATGAAGCCAAACGAAAATGAAAAAGGCAACAACAAAAACGAAAAACAAGAAACAATGTTTTTTGAGTTTTTGATATGCAAAAACAAAAAGCAAAACAAATGTTTTTGGGCTTTTCAGTTTTATAAAACAAGAGTTTCAAGAAAACCATGAACATCTATCCAATCCAAGCCAAAACGAGACCGAATTTCAAGCATAAACTTCAGCTATGCCCCCAAACCTTATAAGGCTAATGATAGCAAGATCAATGAGAGCAACGGAAGACCAAAAAATCAATCAAACAGCCAAGAGAAATAGTGCAAATTCGTTGCAACACAAAACTCCAAAGAAACAAGAAAAGATCTTCGAAAATTGCAACAAAACCCTAGCCTATGAAACTCAAGAAAACCAATCGAAAACAAAGCAAAGAACGCAATGCGAAGCACAACACAAAGACAGGAGCGATTCAGTGAGCAAAAGCTCTCTGTTCTGGTAAAGCAGAACAGCCAAGAACGCTCAGAAAGCGATCTTGGAACTCAATCCAGGAGTGCTAGCACCAACAAGAACACTTCGCCAAAAAAGATCAGTTTTCAGACAAACGAAAGAGAACCAAGACTTAAAACCACTTCTGTCACACTCCAGTAAGTACAAAGACTCTGCAAACTGCAAAGACTCTCGTTACTGTGCCTCCACAAACTTTAAAAGACCAAAACACCGTAATCTTGAAATTAAATTCAAATTTCTAGGTATACGTTGTAGGGACCTTGCGTTTATGCAACAAAAGCAAGCACGCGTCCGTGTTGAACGTAAACTCCGCGTATACGGCTGTTCTTCTACACAAACCTCATGTATACGCGATCACAAAAGAAAACTCATGATATGCGAGGTTGGTTTGAAAATAAAAGTACAAGCTCTGGGAAAGGCATAAAAGTTTGGGACCACCGCAGCAACTTGGTCAGAAGATAAAAAATCGTTGGTATCCTTACCAACAAATTTAAATAACCCAACAGAGAATCACAAAATGATCCCTCAAAGGAGTCGCTACTGCTGGATTTAACACCCTAGAGGTTGGTTGGGATTCAACTCACAGAGCAGGGGCGTACGTTCTGGTTGCAGAGACTCACACGATCATGCACAAATATAAAAACGAAATCGAGTAGAATGAGAGGTTTACCCGTTGGTCCTACGTTTGAAGTAGATCCACGTGGAGTTCAAACTCCCTGCAACCGTCCTTCCTCTTTCACCTGAAATACAAGAAGAAACCAGCACAAAGGACAAGTTGTACAGTATATTTCTACTCTATATGTTAGTGAGATTCATATAAACCATTAAATAAATCATCATGAATGCTTGTATAACAAATATTCTTCATACATTAAAGCATACACTAACACGTTTACTTCGGGAACAGCATGATACTTCTGTATTATAAAAATAGTACGTATAAAAGTAAGTGGAGAGATCACCTGATCCTTCCAAGGCCTTCGCAGACCGTCGTCCGGATCCGTCCAGCCCTTGCCTCGCTAAGACTCCTTCCAAATGAGTGCATACGAGATAACATATAAAGGGATGTGTATCTCAAGGAAACAAGGGTTTCCTGAAATGAATTGGGAAAGTGCAGGAGGCATGGGGAATCAGACTTGGATAGGGAACCAACAGAGTATAATAATAATAATTCTCTCCCTCCCTTAGGCCATACATATGAGGTCTTTTTATAGTCCTTCCAAGTAGTTTCAGCAGTTGGAAACAGTTGGCCACGGGCTGGGGTAGTTGAACTACCTGAGTAACCATCAACCCAGCGCAAAATTAGGGATTTTTATATATATTTTTAATCATTAAAATGGCATACGCGGAAAATTCTAGTTGTACTCGCGTATACACGCGGAAAAACACGGGCATAGTCGCGTATGAAGGATTTTCCACTGTTTTTAAGTGAATTTGTCCAAGTCTGTAGGAATGGGTGCCCATAAAGCCATGTAGCAATCATGAATCATGTCAAGGTGAGAAATGATGCTATAACAAGGATGCCTTTTGGATTGATTAATGCAGGGACCACTTTTCAGAGGGCCATGGAAATTGCTTTTGTTGGGGAGCAAGACAAGTTATTGGTAGTCTACCTCGATGATATCACCGTATTTTCTAAAAATGATGCTGAGCACATTGAACATCTGTGGAGAACTTTTGAGAAATGTAGAAGGTATGGTCTCTCTCTGAATCCTCAAAAGTCTTTATTTGCATTAGAAGAGGGAAAGCTTTTGGGCCATATCATGACTAAGGATGGGGTGAAGATAGACCCTAAGAGGGTAGAGGTTATAAATGGTATAGCTTTTCCCAGAAATAAGAAAGAGGTACAGATATTCCTCGGGCGTATTAATTTCCTAAGGAGGTTTATTCCTAACTATGCTGAGATAGTTAGGCATATAACTGACATGCTCAAGAAGAATAAGGAAGTAAAGTGGTCACAGGAATCATGGGAGGAATTTACCAGGATAAAGAATGCTTTTGCAGAAGCCCCTGTGTTGGCTGGGCCATATTATGATAAACCTTTCAGGATTTTTTCATTTGCATCACCTCATACAATAGCAGGAGTTTTATTGTAGAAAAATGAGGAAGGGTATGAGCAGCCTATTGCCTTTTACAGTCAGGTGCTTCGTGATGCAGAATTAAAGTACAACATATTAGAGAAGCAAGCATGCGCCCTAGTGAAATCCCTAAAAGCATTCCGTGTATATATCTTACAGTCTCACATCACTGCATTTGTGCCTACAGCTGCTGTAAAATATATTCTTATTCAGGGGGATAGTGAAGGGAAAAGGGGTAAGTGGATTGCTAAAATACAGGAATATGACTTGGACATCCGCCCTACTAAGCTGATCAAAGGACAGGGGCTTGCCAAAATTCTATCTGAATCAAACTATCAAGCTCTGGGCATAAATTTGTCCATTATAGCAGGTGAGGAATCTGAGGAGAAAGAAGAACGACATGGAATTGGGGTAGCTACTCCAGAAACACATATAAAGTACCTCACCAGTCCATGGTATAAAGAGATATTAGAATATCTCCTTACACTCAGCTGCCCTCCAAGTTGTGATAAAACTAAATACAGAGCGATGATATTGAAGTCACAGAAGTACATAATCGCCAATGGTCGGCTATACTGGCGAGATCCCTCAGGCATCTTACTCCTGTGTCTCACAGAGAATGAAGTCGAGAGTATTTTAGCAGAATTTCATGAAGGGATCTGTGGAGGCCATTACAACTGGAGGGCCACAGCTCATAAAATTCTGAAAGTTGGCTTCTATTGGCCAAAGCTTTTTGGAGATGTTTTTGCCAGAGTAAGAGCATGTGATAAATGTCAGAAATTTGCTGAGAGACAGAAATCAGCACCATTTCCCTTGATTCCAATGCATGTGGATGAACCATTTCGTCAATGGGGTATTGATTTTATAGGTGAAATACATCCTCCATCAAGAGGTCAACATAAATGGATATTAACAGCCACATATTATTTCACTAAATGGGTGGAGGCCATACCTACAAGGAATGCTACAGAGACTGTGATCATAAAGTTCATGGAGGAAAACATCATATCCAGGTTTGGCTGTCCTGCTAGGATAGTGACTGATAATGCACAAGCCTTCAAGTCTGAAAAATTTATGAATTTCTGCCTGCAATACAATATCATACTGCGTCACTCTACAGCTTACTATCCACAAGGAAATGACTTGGCAGAGTCTTCAAATAAAACTTTGGTGAGGGCCTTGAAGAAGACTATCAATGAAAATCAGAAGAATTTGGATTCCCATTTAAATTTTCTCTATGGGCTAATAGAATCACCAGTAAGAGAGCAACTGGGAAATCTCCCTACGAATTGGTATATGGACGAGCAGCGGTATTTCCTGTACAACTGGATTTACCAGTGGCCCGCTGCATATAAGAAAGCCATGAGGAACCTGATGATATGATCAGGAGAATAAATCAATTGGTGGAATTAGAAGAAACATGGGGCCAGGTGAATTAGAAGTTAATAGAATATCAAGAGAAAATGAAACACATTTTTTATCAGCATGCAAAAGACAGGAAGCTGCAGATTGGTGATTTGGTGCTCAGATGGGATATCCGGAGAGCTGAGAAGGGAAAACATGGTAAATTCGACCGCCTCTGGCTTGGTCCTTTCAAAATTGTGGAACAGGGGGGAAATAATACTTTCAGGTTGGAGAATTTACAGGGCGACTTGCTGGATGCTCCTGTAAATGGCCAATTCCTTAAACCATATTTCCAATTCTGATGCAGGCTGAGAGAGCCTAATGTATTATATTGTATATTAGTTTTCTATTTTATTTTTGTTCGAGTAATGTGGGTGTTGTGATGAATTATAAAGTGAAAAAATGGAGGTGCTGGAGAGCAGAGCCTACATACATGAAGATCAGGAAGGTCTGCGAAGTTCTTGACACGTTCAGGGATGAACGTGCCGTCCCCAGGTGGAGCCAATGTTGATCATAATTAGCTTCCTATAAAAATTTTACAGGAAAACTGGCTTATACACCTCAGATCCCCTCTTACAGCCTTAGAAAAATCATTTTTATGACTATCGTTGCCTTTCCGCCCCCAAATTACATTATAAAAGGCAAAAAACCCCACATTTGAAAATATTTAAGGCCTTAGCCCCTCTGTCCTTTTCTCCCGCGTAACCCAGTGCTGGAACCGAGCGCAAAAGAACTAGGCGCTTATCAATCAAATGCCCAGGCGAAATATTGGTCGTCGATCTTTGCAAGATCGGACGGTCTTCGTGAATCAACACTGTGCTCGTGGCCCATTCTATTCATCGCCCAAATCGTTTATGCACCATCCGATCGTTCTACCAAATCAACGGTCCGCAACCTGCCTATCATGGTGGTCCCCATGTCCGCTCCCATTGCAAAAACCGATGGTTTATATCGCACCGCCTTTCGGCGGTAGGTGGTAATCCTCCTTGGGCCAGCGATTCCATACAGCGCTCACCACGTGTCCTTGCATACGGCTCCAAAACCGCTCTCCATCGCGCATTATTGTTCGGTCAAAGTCACGGCGCGATATTCATGATAGCCGTCGGATCTGGTGATCTTCATCGCTATCACGCTCTAGAGCTGCATGAGGTTTAACCATAAGCAAATCACACCCCTGGCCCATTGTCCATCGCCTCCGACACTCTTTCAACCGTCGATCTCCTCTCGAGATCAGACGGTCAAGATCTGATCACATGTTCGTCATTGACCTCGTACCACCACGTCATCCTTTCCTCATAATCTGTCGTACGTCCACCTGTCAATATTCCACCTGTTTGTCGTATTTTCCTTTGCCCTTTATATGTTTCGTTCATAAGTCAGATTCTAATGTTTACATTGAAAATTATCACCAGTCTACCCATCATCGCTTCACTATGTTTTTCACCACCATCCTACGTGATTCTGCCATTTCATCATGTTGCGTCACTACACAGTTGCCTCCATTGCATTTTCGTCCCCCATGCATTTCTTTTCTTCACAACTTTGTGTGTTTTGCAGGTTTACAGCGACAAAGAATTATCATAATTTGCAGCATCCATTTCAAAAGCCGAGAACGCTTCAAAGGATCAGTTTTTCAGAGGCGAAATTTATGAAGAAAGTCCTAGGTAGCTGTTGTGACATGACATCCATTAAAGAAACTGGGTTATACTTAGGCAAGCTTCCCAGTGTCATTCAAGGTGTCGATTTCACAGATGAGATCATTAATGAAACAACAGAGGAGTATCAGTGGAAGGTCAAGGAATCCAGTGTCCGACATTGAAGATTTTAAATCATAATTCAGGGTTTCGAAGGCAGAGGGTACGATGCACAAAAGACATTACCTTCCAGGTTTTATTTTAGCCGAATTTTCTTTCAGGAAAGGACAAAATGTTTATGGGATTCTATTCTATGCCGTGTTCCTGAAGAGATTTTCACTCAGAACATTTATTTCAGAAAGCAGGCCACAGAGTACAAACAACACAGCACAATCATTCAACAGTATGGGCACAAATGTTTCCTCCATTTTGCCTTAATTATGCAAATTAAATATTCATCACCTACCTCTTTTACTAGGTTTTGGTTTCTCCTATAAAAACCATGAAGAAACACATTGTAAGGGTTCCAGATTTTATCAGAAAATCATGCAGTGAAAGGCTTTTTGTAAACATTTTGTAAAACTTTGGTATGAATGTACAGAGCCCATAGGGTCTCAGTGAGGAGGAGTTCTATTTTTCAAAGAGGATTCTGATCTTTGGTATTTCACAGTCTGTAACTCTCTTTATTGTGTTTAATAGAACATTTCATTTCATCCATCTTTCTTGTATCATGTTTTGGAATGCGAATGGATCACTGATTTTGGTATGGATTCATCCTAGTTGATGCCCATGCTCGAATCAGTCAAGCGCTTTAAAGATGGCTCATGCATGCTATTCTGTTCCATTATTCCGCTAACCATACTTCTGCTATATTAGTTGCTTTGGGAAGGTGCTTTTAAAAAGCTATTATCATGTATTGATTCTTAGATTGGTAAGCCCATGCATGGTGGTATTGTATATCTGGGTATCAGCTCAATGTTAACTAGTATCTTCTCAATATTTCTTTCACTACATACACCTTCTGATGATTTATGTCTGTGAAGTATTTTTGAATCGGCCCGCTTTGCAGTAAACTGTCTCTGAATTGTCTGTTGCTTTTGTATTAGAGTTCTGCATCTTGCCTCTGCAGTATCTCTTTTCCTGTGTCAGTTTCTGAGGGTTTGGTCCCATTATATTTTATTTCCCTGTTTACAGGAGATAGCATGTGAGCTGAAGCTGACAACTTCACACATTATATTATATGCTCCTTGCTATGCTAAGATGTCCTAGGCACTGGTCTATAGCAACTCTAGGCTGTCTATAGGAGCTACAACAGGACCCATCTAAGAAGGAAAAGAACTTCTTCACCGCAAGTCCATCCGAGACTTGTTCTATAAAGGGAAAAGAGAAATGGTCTTTCTTGGTGGCTTTGTTAAGTTCTCAATAATCAACACAAATTCGCCACTTCCCATTCTTCTTCAGGACTAGGACAAGAGGATATACCCACTCACTATCGGATATAGGATATATGAACCCTGCATCCAATAGTTTCTACATATCTTCTTTGTCTCACAGGCTTGCATCCCTCTTTGATGTAAATGTGATGTCTACATACTGAAGGATGCACCCCTTTCATATCATTGTAATCCCAAGAAAATGATTCAAGATTTTCTTTCAAAAGCTAGCATAACAGCTTCTCTTCTTCATTCGAGAGGTTTGGGTTGATTTTCAGAGATCTAGATGGGCCAAACTCAATAGCCTTGGTGGTTTCAGAGGTTGACTCAACAGAGTGCACTTCTATCCAAGGTTGGCTTTCAGACTCTTTGATTAAGGTTTTGAGAGGAATGTTAGTGGAGGATTGGTTCTAAATGGCATGGTCGATGAGTTCATCTTCATTAAGCTGCCCCCCTCTAAGAATAGAATCTACGATACACATAGGGGCATTGTTATATAACTCATCTTCTTCATCCTCCACCCATATAGGGAGATCATGATCAATGGAAGGTTGGGTCGAAGGATATAACACTAGTTGTTTAGACAAAGGCCAAATTTTTATAGTCATGTTTCAGGCTCGAAAACTAATATAAGCATCTGTGGTGGCTAACCAAGGTCTCCATAAGATGAGAGGATAATCATTAAACTTTGTTTTTGGTTGCAGGACAAGGAAATCTGTAGGATACTCCCAAGAGTCAATGGTAACCATGACATCCTCAACAATTTTTTCCGGAGTTACTGTGGACCAATCTGCAAGTTGCAGAACTGTTGTGGTTTTCCTCAAAGTCCCTTGGAGATTAAGTTTTAACATAGTTTCCTTGGTCATGACGTTGATGGTATCCCCTAGATCAATCAGAGTGTTGAGGACTATGACACCATTTATATTCACATCAACAACTGGACTACCAGGGTCCAAGTACTTTAGAAATATCACCCTTCCCAGCATTAGGTCAAACAGTTGTCCTACCACGTTGATGGTGGGGGTATCTCTCTTTCTTCTCCCAGGTTTATTGAAGCATGTTTCTTTGATGAGCCTATTATATATAGGGACATCCTTAATGGCCTGGAAAAGTGGTATATTTACACACAAAATTTCCAATTCTCCCAGAAGTTCAGTCTCCTCTGGGGTGTGCTAACTAGGGTGGATCAAGCGCTCAGGAAAAGGAGATTGTTGTATATGAGTGTTACCTTCTTCCTTTTCCTCCTCAACCTCCATAGGTGGATATGGAGGTGGAGGATGGTTGTCTGGGAGTACTCTTCCCGACCTAATATTAACCTCCTGTATCTCCACAACATAAGCTCGATAGGATGTTTCTCCACTAGGAGCTTGTTGTGTCGGTCTGTTGTTCGGGTTCAGATTGGGTTGTGCGGGTATTTGGGGTAGCCTAGGTGGAGCAGCATCAGTAAGATGAGGTTGAGGTTGGGGTGGAGGCATTAGAGTAGGTGGTTGATTTTGTTGAGGCCTCCACCCTTGGGATGGATTTTTCCACTGAGGTTGTTGTGGAACATACTGCTGCAAAGGTTTGTTTACTGGCTGAGGATGATATGAAGGGTTGTAAGGCCAAGTAGGAGGTGTAGACCAGGAAATGAGGAGTGGGGGTGTACCAAGGTTGCATGGGTGCACTCTCATTGTTGTGATAGTATGAATAAGATGAACCTTACATACCTTGTTGATATGGCCGAGGGCCTTGAGGCCTTCTCTAATTGATGAAACAGAGTTACTCTGGCATTGCTTCCCCACCTTGATATATAACCTTAAGTCCAGGTAAGGAGGGACACTTGTCTGTGGAATGTGTTGGGCCCAGGTTAAGGTATGATTCTCACCCTGTAAACACTTCAAATTATATTATAATTTAGAGGGAATCCCTCTTCACATTAAGCAATAGGGAATAAAAGACCATGGAAATGGGAACAATTGGACTAATGATGAAAAGGATGGTTTATAATAAGAAACTGACTCTTGTCTTTACGTGCAGGAAATTAAGAATGCATGGACAATAGGACACGAGCATATGAGGTCCTAGCAATTCTAACGACTGGTAGAAGGCGAACAAGAAAAAATGAGTCCAAGAACTCAAACGACAGCCACGCGTAGCGGGCTGTCATTTGAGAAACACTCTCGAAATTCTTGAAGATTGTCTTTAAAAGGGAAAAGGATGAAGGAGGACAAGAGAGGAGGACAGGAGATCCATCTTGTAATAGATAAATTAGGAACAGTCTATCTAATTATGTTTTGTAACATCACTGGATGTGATATAGAGTTTTGAATCATCATATTTTAAAGTTTTTACAGTGCTGAGGCTTCTAGTGGTCTGGACCCAACCTCTGGGAGATCCATGCACGTTTTCATATTCTGAATAGTTACAGAACCAATATTTGTGACTCTGATGCAGTGTAACACATATCTCCATTCAATACAATTACAGTTCTCTTTCTTTAATATTGTTAGAAATTGCATTCTTAGAGTAGGGTAAGTGCAGTCCTATTTACGACAATGTTTTGTTAGATAGTTCTAGTACTTTTGCTATCACCGCATTTTAATTCCATATCATAGATAAGCTGATTTTAGCATTATTCATTTCTATTAATTACGTCTCCTTCTAGTGTAACGAAGCAGTTAACTATTTGATCAATGTCGCTTAATTAAGTCTTACAGAGAACTCCATTGCAAAATTACTTAATCACTATTGTACGAGTTATTTATCTGTTTCATCTATATTGTTGTTCCATTATCGCCATGCTTAGATATACTGCTGTTTTATTATTACACAACTAGTCATACTGCCGCTTCATTATTGCTTAGTTAACTAGACCGCTGATTCAATTCAATTCTATTTATGAGTAACTTAGTTAGACTACTGTTTTGTTTAATTCCATTACTATCATTTCAATGCCTGCTTGGTTTATTTAGATTTTTTTTTGATTTCGTTAAGCTGTTGTTTTTTTCCAGTAGATAAACACAAAATCCTGTTGCTCAATCTTAGGCTAAAGATCCATTCAAGTCACCCTTCATAGGATAAACCATTTCAAGAAGTTAGTAATTCCTTCTTCACGACTAACAAAGAGCATCTGTAGACCAGCTAACTCGCATATACTGTGCTGACACTCTTGAAATAAAAAGACTTACCCTGGGTTGATAATTAAATGAGGGAGCACTAGAGTTGCCCATAAAAAGTCACCTCTATCGAACCAACATTTTGGCGCCATTGCCAGGGAGAGTCTTAAGATTTATCTCCCTTATTTCCTCTTTTCTCCATTGCTGTGAAGAATTGGGTATTGAAAATGAGAGGTAAGAACCTGTGTATCGGCAAGCAACATGCTTGTCCTTTAGCCCACTCACTAGCAAGATTGTATGAAGAACTGTAGGATAGGTGCTCTTGTTTTATGCCTAGGAAAAAGAATATAGAAGCAATCCAAAATCATTCGCAACCATCCTCATTACCCAAAGGACTGGTGATCCTTGGGAGGACAACATATATAGACGAAATAATTAGGAAAGCTGAATCTCAGGCATCTATAGGACCCAGAACTGTTTCCATTCAAAGTCCTAACATACCCCCTCAGGCAGCAGCCTCACCATCTGTATCCTACGCCGAGATTCACAGCAAGACATAGGGGTCTGAGCAAAGCCTACAGACCGTCATTCAACAATACATTGACCCTTCAAAAGAGGGAGGCTCTTGCAACTTGCAAGAAGGTAGGGGAGAAACTACTGGAGGAATTCACATAGACATATCAGAACCTAAGTCCCTTGAAGAAGTAATCAAAACAGAACTTCTTAGAATCCCAGATCAAGGGAGTGTTGTGAAACCCCCACCGCATTCACCCCCCAAGCCTATTAAAATCTCCCCTCCAGATCAATAAATTCCCAAAGATTTCTGGCACCTCTTTGATCAAATGACAAATAATCAAAATCAGAATCAGAGGCAGACATCAACATTAGAGTACCCCATTGTTGATCACGCTGATAATGCCCCTATGAAAGCCATTCCCTTGCACAACATCCCCACCTTTCATGGGTTAACCACAGAAGATCTTGATGCATTCCTATTTGAATTTGATGTCTTATGCAGAGGATATGACTACACCACCGATCCCTAGAAACTAAAATTATTTCCCTCCACCTTAAAAGGGATTGCTCTCCGCTGGTTCATGAGATTAGGAGGGGGAACTATAAACAACTAGGACCAAATGAAGAATACTTTTCTTACTAAATACCAAGACTATTGTCGAACCAAAGACCTGAAAGACGAAATATTTAACATGACTGCAAAAGAAAATGAAACATTAGAGGAATACATAGAAAGATTTCAATACAATTTAAAAAGATCCCCATATACCACGTTGTCCAAGTACATTTTAAAAACCACAATGATTAAAGGGATGAAGGAAGAATGGGTTGAAATGATTAACATAATGGGGAAGGGAGATATTTATCAGGAAGAATATGACGATATTATCTCCTTATGTCTTAGATGCTTCTGGGGTATCTCACACAATAGACTTGTTAGGCGTGATCTTAAGCAGACCAATGGCAATGTAACTAGGGAAGAATTTTGAAATCCTTTAGAAAATTTCAAAACCGAAATCTTGGGTACTTTGACAACGCAAATTGATGTTTTACAAGCCAAACAAAAACAAGCTATAGCTGAACAAAACCTAGCCATATTTTTTCCAAGATGTCGGAAGAAGCACAACTAGAGGGAGTGTCCTTTAGACATGGTCCAAACATGTGCTATCTGCACTAAGGATCATGCTATGGACCAGTGTCCTTCACTCCCTGGGCTGAAAGTCGTCTATAAGGAAGCAGAAGAAGAAACAGAGCCAGTCTATTTAATGAATCAATGTTGGCAATGCCAGGCATGACTTGGCATACCACAAGACCTACCTCAATACTTCCCGTTGCCGCAGTATAGCCAGCAAAACCCTGCAACAACTTGGCAGACTCAAAACCCCTTCCCAACTTGGCCAAACCAAGCATTTCCTATACCACCTTGGCCTACACAACCTCCATCAGGAAGTAATTGGAAAAGCTTCCCTAGTTCTCCCCCTTATTGGCAGAATATCTCGTATCAGAACCAATGGCCAAAACCTCCTATTCATAACACCAATTGGAACTGGCAATGACCAACGGGGATGGGAAATCTACCTATAGGAGTAGGGACCCAAAAATTATCATTTCCCTACCCTATTCAACATAACCAACAGCCTGCCATACGCCCTCAATTACCAGCCCAACCCAATCCCAATCCCAACAATAGACCGGTTCAACTAATTCAAATCATAGAGGATCCAAAACCTAATGAAGAAAAAAAGTAGTGCAATGAATTAAGGTTAAGATCAGGACGTACCATATTACCTGTAGAGGCCACAACTCCACCTCAACCCCAAGTTGAAACATCCACAGGGCCTAGCTCAACAAATAAAAAAAAACCAGGTAAAGATAAGGAAACAATTGACCAACAAAGACTTGAAAACCTTAGAGTGACTCCGCCACCATTCCCTGAGAGATTAAACCTACCCGGACTTATAATCAACCCATATTTTGACATCCTTTGGGAATTAATAAACCTTTGTATTAAAATTCCTCTTCTCCAGGCCATCCAAGACATTCCCATCTATGCAAAGACAATCAAGGAATTATGTGGAAAAAAAACAAATTAAGAAAACAATGGTTGCACCTACAGTTCATGTGGTAGGAACGCTATCTGACTTGTTATTAGGTAGAGAATCACCTGTGAAATATGAAGACCTAGGAAACCCCATTGTAACCGTACAAATTTCTGGACACTCATTTCCAAACACATTGGTTGACCTAGGAGTAGCCATTAACATCCTAACTACAGGAGCTTGTGAAAAACTAGGCATATCAATTTTAGAACCTAAAACCACACTTCTGGAATTAGTTGACAGATCTGTTATCAAAATAGAAGGTATAGTGCAAGACATCATGGTCTCAGTGGACTCATGGGAATACCCAGCTGATTTTCTAGTTATTAATCCTAAAAACGGGATGGAAGGACACCCATTGATCCTCAGGCGGCCTTGGCTAGCCACAACAGATGCTTACATGGGTTGTCGAACAGGTAGCATGACTATCACTAGAGGCAATTCTGTAAAAAATATCATTATTTATCCGCCTACCAAACCAAGTCTGCCCACGATAAAAATTCACAAACAGCCAGATACATATTGGGAGAAAAATATCCGTCCACCTCTGACACTAGCAAAAGCCCTCGAATTCAAGGATCAAACTGAAGATGATGTGATTAGTAATGTTATGAATCAGCCACCCAAACCTGGAAATTTGAAATGCGAAATGATAAAAACAGTCATCGAACAGGAAGGACAAGAGGATCCTGTGGTGGACTTTGAGACCCAATATAGTTCCACAACCACTGTTCGTAATAGTATACCTATTAAGATCAAACCAGGAAAGATTCTGAATATTAACAGTAGCCTGGATAACAACCAAAAGCAGAAACTTATAAAAATCCTCCAGAAGCATCAGGGTGTATTTGCGTGGGATTACAAGGACACGAAGGGCTTGGACCCACAATTGTGTACGCACCATATCTATACTGATAGGGAAACATGCCCTATTAGACAACCCCAACGAAGACTGATTCCGCATTTAAAAGAAATTGTAAAAGAAGAGCTGCAAAAGCTGCTAGATGTAAATTTCATTTATCCCATCTCAGACAGCAAATGCATCTCCCCTTTGGTGGTCGTCCCTAAAAATAATGGGAAGTGGAGAATCTGCGTAGATTATAGAGAATTAAATAAGGCAACTCAAAAAGATCATTTCCCCCTCCCCTTCATTGACCAAGTTCTTGACACATTAGCTGGAAAACGGTTCTTCTATTTCCTTGATGGATTCAACGGATACAATCAGATCCAAATAGCTCCTGAAGACCAAGATAAGACAACCTTTACCTGCCCATGGACCACTTTTTCTTACAGAGTTTTACCGTTTGGATTATGTAATGCCCCAGCACATTTCAAAGAGCCATAATTAGCATTTTTTCTGACTTAATAAATGAAGGACTTGAAATTTATATGGATGATTTTACACCCTATGGGGAAGAATTTGATCAAGTGCTAGAAACATTAGACAAAGTATTAGAATGATGTATTGCTACTAGAATATGTCTAAGCAACGAAAAATGCCACATGATGATGACTGAGGGGGTGTTCCTAGGCCACTACATTTCTGCAGCTAGAATATAGGTAGACCCGGATAAAATAGAGGTAATCCTTCTGCTGGCCACTCCTTGTACACAAACAGAGGTATGCAGTTTTCTGGGATATGCAGGATATTATCGTAGATTTATAAAAACATTCTCACAGATAGTTGCACCTCTGTATGATTTAACTGGAAATGTTGAATTCCATTGGACTGAAAAATGTGACACTGCTTTTACAGATTCGAAGATGATGGTCTCCACAGCGCCAATCTTATGAGGTCCTAACTGGAAACTGCCCTTTCATATCTCTTCCGATGCATCTGATACAACAATAGGAGCAGTCCTTGGCCAAGAAGAAGACCAGAAACCTTATGCTATTTATTATATCAGCAAAAATCTTACTCCCACCGAGCTAAACTATATAGTAACTGAGAAAGAATTCCTGGATGTAATTTACGCTATCAATAAATTAGGCACTGCATAACTGGATATCAAGTGTTCCTGTACACTAACCACTCTGATATTAGATATTTAGCTAATAAACCGATCACGAATGGAAAAATAACTCGTTGGCTACTATTATTACATGAATTCGATATAACAATCAAAGACCATCCAAGGAAGGAAAATGTGGTCGCAGACTTCCTGTCTAGAGTCCCCAAGACAGATGACACATTAACAGTTGACGATCAATTCCCTGACGAACACCTATTTATTGTAGCAGTCAAAACACCGTGGTATGCAGATGTGGCAAATTATCTGGCAGTTGGGAAACTACCCAGACATTTAACGGCAAGAGAACGAAAATTGATCATACAACGTAGCACAAGATTTTCCTGGATTGAAGGATACCTATTCCATACAGGGGCTGATATGCACATACGCAGATGCATAAGGGAAGACAAAATCCACGACATCTTACGCGCCTGTCACGATGAACCCTGTGGTGGCCACTTCACAGAACGACAAACGAGGCATAAAGTGTTGCAATTAGGCTATTACTGGCCTGCGACTTTTAAAGATGCAAAGAAGTATGTACAGGCCTGCGATAGTTTCCAAAGAATGGGCTTCCCAGGCCAAGCTGATGAAATGCCGTTGCAACCACAATTGGTGCTGGAACCATTCGAATGATGGACGTTAGACTTCGTTGGGCCATTCAATCCACCATCAAACCATAAAGCCCACATATTAGTTGCCACAGATTATGTCACCAAATGAGTGGAAGTAGTAGCATTTTCAAGAGCCACGGAAGAATCAGTAATCAATTTTCTCTTTGAACTATTCGTACGATACGGCCTACCAAGAGAAGTGGTAACCGATGGGGGGGCACAATTCACATGCAATAAGATCATATCTACCTTAAGAAATCACCATATCATTTACAGAGTTACGTATCCTTACCACCCGCAGGCAAACGAACAAGTCGAAAGCACTAACAAAGTCTTGGAGGCAATCCTTACCAAGACAGTAGCAGCACACCGTCGGGACTGGGCCACTGGACTACCAAAAGCCTTATGGGCTTATCGAACAACTTGGAGAAACACCACTGGATATTCATCATATCAGCTAGTATTTGGGAGAGAACCTATCTTCCCTATTGAGTTCGAATTTAAAACACTGAGAACAACCCAGGAAGTGGGATTGGACTTAACAGACACTCAATCTAAAAGACTCCAACAAATAAATGAACTGGACGAAATTCAATTGCTTGCCTTGCAACGCACAATGATCATTCAACAACAACGAGCCAAGTGGAATGACAACCTAATAAAAAAAAGGTATTTCAAAAAGGAGATTGGGCACTCCTTTATGATTCCAGATTCCAATACTTTCCAGGAAAACTACAAACAAGGTGGCTTGGTCCATATGAGATTCACGAAGTACATAGCAATGGTACCCTCACCTTAACCACTATAGATGGGTCTGGCTCAAAAAACCTCTCACGAAAGAATCTTTCTGTCAACAGGCACAAAACGATCCCACCATCCAAGTTGTGGGGCAAGGGGGTGACAACCCCACAAACTCAAGTACATGAGAGGTTTGACCGCATCACTTGTAAATAATGTATATAATTGTTTTTCTTGTTGTACATTTGTCCCATTTGCAATCCATTTTTCATTATAGGATTGTGTTTTTTTTTAGTTTCTTACTTAGCTATTCAGTTTATGAACAACTGCTGTTCATTTTTCTAACGGTTGTTGTTCAACCGAGCTGAACAAGTTTTTGTTGTGTTCTTTTATTGTTGCTATTCAGTACGAGAACGGCCGTTGTTCAACCGAATTGAACAGCGCTTTGTTGTGTTTTTAATTTTGCTATTCAATTTCGAAACAGCTGTTATTCAGTTTTTGAACGGCAACGGTTCAACCGAATTGAACAGTGTTTTGCTCGCATTTTTAATTTTGCTGTTCAATTCTGGAACAACTTCTGTTCAATTTTTGAACGGCAGCGGTTCAACCGAATTGAACAACTTTTTTCCCACATTTTTAAATTTTGTTGTTTAATTTCGGAACAGTTGTTGTTCAATTTTTGAACGGTAGCGGTTCAACCGAATTGAACATCTTTTTGCCCGCGTTTTTAATTTTGTTGTTCAATTCTGGAACAACTGCTGTTCAATTTTTGAACGATAGCGGTTCAACCGAATTGAACAACTTTTTTCCCGCATTTTTAAATTTTTTTGTTCAATTTCGGAACATCTATTGTTCAATTTTTGAATGGCAGCGATTCAACCGAATTGAACAACTTTTTGCCCGCGTTTTTTATTTTGTTGTTCAATTCTAGAACAGTTGTTCAATTTTTGAACGACAGCGGTTCAACTGAATTGAACAACTTTTTTCCTGCATTTTTAAATTTTTTTTTCCAATTTTGGAACAGCTACTGTTCAATTTTTGAACGGCAGTGGTTCAACTGAATTGAACAAATTTTTGCCCACATTTTTAAATTTTGCTATTCAATTTTTGAACGACAACGGTTCAACTGAATTGAACAACTTTTTGTCTACCTTTTTAAATTTTGTTGTTCAAATTTTGAACGGCAGTGGTTCAGCCAAATTGAATAGCTTTGTGCCCGCACTCTTAATTTTGACGTTCAATCCAGAAACATTTGTTCTTCCATATTTGAACAACTGTTGTTCCTTCAACTAAAAAAACCATTTTTGAGCGTTTTTTCCAAACAATCTTTAAACAGTTGTTGCTTAATGTCTTAATAGCCATTATTTTTATAATTGAGTAACCTTGAGCAGGGAATGGCACTTGAAAGAGAGAAGGAAAATGGTAAAATTCCAAATATGATGTCCTTTGGCACTATAATTCTTAAACACGAAGCTGGTATTATGCACACATAAAGGCTAAGACACCCACAGATCAAATATGATATCAAACAATTCAGGACCTTATAACGATATGTATTTTTGCACTATTCGAGTAATATGGCCCTACAACATGAAGACATGGAACAAAGGGTATTAATGGTATTAGTTTTCTGTTTCTTTCACCATCCCTCACTCTTAAGGAGTCAACGAGCCTCCCTTAATAATCATTGTGTGTCATGAAAATCTTAAGAGATGATAGGGGGTCTCATCACGAGCCAGCCTACAATGATCATAAGGATTGAATAGGTGACATGCCCATTATGGCTACCACACCAGGGTAATGACCTTCTCAACTATTAGAAGGACATGAGGTCTCATCACAAGCCAACCTGATCACTCTGTTATGATTCTAGTGAATGGAATTGTGACTATCTGGCTACCACACCAGCACAGTCATCTCCCTATAGATTAAAATGTTATAATCTAAAAATAAGTACCACATTTACTTGCAAATCTTAAGAGAGGATAGGGGGTCTCATCACGAGCCAGCCTACCATGTTCATAGGAGTGTAGCAATTGACATGCCCATCATGAATACCACACCAGGGCAATGACCTTATTAGCAACTTGAAGGGCAGGAGGTCTCATCACGAGCCGGCCTGATCATTTTGCTACAACTCTAGTGAGTGGCACCATGATTACTTGGCTACCATAACAGCATGGTGATCTCTCCATTAAATTGGCAAAAAAAAAAATTCTTACAAAGGGATCATGGCTCATTTCTCGGGTTAAATAGCAACCTTGTCGAGGCTATGGATGCCTGTTGGCAGCAGTGGCTCTGCTTGTGGTATGAAATAATGCTCCCTTAATAACCAATTACTGTTATATACACCTTGTCTTCCATTTTATTTTACCACAAAGCTACTACACGAATTAGTGACAATTATGACTTACCATAAGAATAAATTACAAAGATTTGTTTTCATATTTTGAACTTTGGAATGACAACGCCAATCATTACTTGACTAAGTCTTGCTTCCGTCATAACTTTTCAATCGTGCAAAGACATCATATCGTAATAATGGCAATACTATTTTCTCTCGCGTTCGAGTCATCTCCACACAAAATACAATTATGAAAAATTTTAAATCTGACCTTTTGCTGCATATGTATTAATTACTTAACCGTCGATCCTCCACGCGCAGATTTACCAAGCTCTAACATTCCCATGTCCGCGTTCATAGCTGGCCAAATCTTTTTTGTACTTGAGGGCGTGGGCGCCCTTTCTTCAAAAGAGGGGGTGTACTTGGCCTTAATTTGGCAAGCATGTGAAATCCCTGCACAAATCCCGTCAGACGCATCGATAAACACTACAATTAAGGCATGAATACTATTTACACAGAACCACGGTCTCTCTTTCGCTTACAGACAACACCTAGTCGAAACAACAGAGTCAAGAAGAAAAATAACCAGAGGAAAAGAGCACATTAGTCATGGGAGGAAATACCCTTCGAAGCGAGGCTTCAAATTTTCCAATTTCAGAAGCGGCAAGTGCCATTCTCCAGCGAGCTGGATGGCTAACATATGTGCATAGATTACAAGGATCCAACACGAGAATTGTAATTAAATTTCTGCAAAATCTACAGGAAGGGAAAACCAGAGTTAACGGCCAAACTATACCTGTTACATAAGAGATCATAGCAGAAGTTTCTGGAATTCCAGCACAAGGGGAAAGATGGGTAGAAAATAATCTCCTACTGAGAGAAGCGGTAGCAGTATACTAGGACCCAGATGAACCATTGGAGAAAAAAGGTAGAGGAATTAACCCTGCCTCTTTACACCAGCCATGGCAGGAGTTGGTGGCATTCATCCAGAAATTAATTACATGCAAAGGGCGTTGGAATGTGGTAAAACCTAGACAACTCAAACTTTTAGCTGCACTCAAACAAAAAATTTCAATTAATCTGCCTGCCTTTTTGAATTCAGTATTGCATGATACTGTTTTTCGATTGAGAAAGGCCAAGAAGCCCCCAAGCAGTGGTTAGCCACTAGGGCTTAATAAAATTAATCATCATTCATGAGTTAGATAGGTAGCATATAGCATGGGACAATTTCGTCAACCCAGAAGCACAGGAACCAGAAGTAAACCCCGAGGGAACTGAAACTGAGCACCCTAGGGTAAATCCTCTAAGAAGAAAAATAATATGAGCCTCAACATTAGAGCCAAACAGGAAAAAACAGCCCAGAACACCCCAGGGAACTTCGAACACCATAGAGGAGGCAGAACCATCCCATGCACCCTTACAAAAATTTGAGGAAGAAATGGCTCGAGTCCTAGGGCAAATAAGGACAAAATTTGAATTAAGAAACTCATTGGAAGCAGGGGAGCAAGAAGAATTTGCTGATAAAACCGCCTCCCCTAGCAGCTTTTGCCACACTAATATCCTACCCGACCAAGAGGAACTACAAGATGATGAGGCTCTTTCTCCCATTGATAATTATGAAGTATATAGCGATGGATAGGCAGAGGAGAGATTGGAATCGCAAGTTAATTCAAGTGACACATTCCTTGTGGAACAGAGTACACACACAGAGACGACCCCTTTGTCACCAGGAGGTAGCATTGCTCCTCCTATTCAGGACCCTCATATCGAGCTCAATTCTAAAGAATTAATTAGAAACACCATTCTAGATGCTATCCCTGAAAAAATAATTCTACTCCCCTATCACCTATTGAAATAAGAACAGGTAAAGGTTCAGACGTGGGGAGAACTGAGAAATTAAGAAAGACCTGCAAGAGACTAGAGAAATTGGTGAAATATTTGAGGAAGCAATTGAAAAGAGAAAGAAGGGCCAAGAAGCCAAGAACATAAACCTCTATTGCAGGGACCCAAACAGAACCAACAAATTTTATTGAAAGTGAAATACAAACTGACTTAGCCGGCACTATGGAAACTAGAACACAAACCAATCTGATAACCACTACTGAAATTGAAGTACAGACCAACCTGGTAGACACCACCGAAGCTGAAGTACAGACAAAACTAGTAAACAACATCGAAACATCCACCCAAACTGAGCAGAAGTGAATGGAAGAAAAGGGGATCCAAACAGAGGAAGTCCCTGCCTACGCCCATTTAGTAGAGATAGATGCTAACCAGAGATTACAAAATGAGCTAATGGAAGTACGGCATGAACTGACATAGTGCAGAAAGGAGGCAGTGCCATTACGAGAATATCAGGTACTACAAAAGAAGTTCACCGACCTCTCTGTCATAGAAGATGAGACATTTTCCCAGCTTAGAGGAGAGCAGGCAAAGGTTAAAGCAGTGCAAGAATAGGTAGAACAAGGTAAGAATCAAATCTCTATGATTTTCTCTCTATATGATGATGTTCTATCATGCAGAGCTTTGGAAACCAACTATGCCATGTTCCTAATAGAGCGGTATCCACTCCTGAAAGTTAAAGCTCTTAGAGCAGGGAAATCCACTACCTTTAAGACCATAGAAGAATTTTTCCAATGCTATAACGATCAGGATGAGCAAGTCCAACGCCTCTTGTGTGAGATCTACATGCATAACTTCTTCTTAGAAGAATACACTGACAGCAACCCTAGCCCCTTCATAGGGGATGTACAGCTGTAAGCCTTCCTTTCATTTGCCAAAAACCAGATCATATGGGCCAAAGCCTATGGCATTTTCAGAAAAG
Source organism: Pinus albicaulis (assembly GCA_034641835.2). Classification (NCBI taxonomy): domain Eukaryota; kingdom Viridiplantae; phylum Streptophyta; class Pinopsida; order Pinales; family Pinaceae; genus Pinus; species Pinus albicaulis. The sequence goes on along the minus strand of CM076575.1, from coordinate 555,956,812 downwards.
AGAACATAGTCTATATTTATGGCTCAGGGGAGAGCCTACGAAACCTTTGTAGCTAATCATCCAACATAAGAACTTCATGAGAAGGCCAGTTGTGAAGTCTAGGCTAGGACCCATTCATAAAGACATCATAGAAAATGCACAAGAATACTTTGAGGACATTCGTGAAGCGACCTTAGAAGCAGCCAAGCAATGGTGGATGGCCTCCACAAACAATGTGAAGAATAGGGAGCCCTTCAATTACAGGAATTTCAAGGTTGCTGCCTCCAGGTTATGTTCATACAGCAGCCTAGTCTACAGCATGGGGCCTGCCTGGTTGGGATGCAGATACAGGAATCCTCTCCTCTAGCTTCCTCCTGAAGAGTATAATCACAATTACGAATTTCCAGAAGGAGCCACAGGCACTGCCTTTGCACTCATAAAAATAAAACAAGGCTTCAGGACACACAACGAGAAGGCCTACCCTGCCTACTCATTAACATAGCTACATCTTAATCATTTGTTTGCATGAGGACATGCAACTAGGTAAGTAGGGGAGTATGTTAGGCCCAGATTAAGGTATGATTCTCACCCTATAAATACTTCAAATTATATTATAATTTCGAGGGAATCCCTCTTCACATTAAGCAATAAGGAATAAAAGACCATGAAAATGGGAACGATCGGACTAATGATGAAAATGATGGTTTATAATAAGAAACTTACTCCTTTTGTCTTTACATGTAGGAAATTAAGAATTCCTGGACCAATAAGATGCGAGCATATGAGGTCCTAGCAATTATAACGACCAGTAGAAGGTGAACAAGCAAATCTGAGTCCAAGAACTCAAACGACAGCCACGCGTAGCGGGCTGTCATTTAAGAAACACTCTCGAAATTCTCAAATATCGCCTTTAAAAGGGAAAAGGATGGAGGAGGAGAGGAGAGGAGGACAGAAGATCCATCCTGTAATAGATAAATCAGGAACAATCTGTCTAATTATGTTTTGTAACATCACTAGATGTGATATAGAGTTTTGAATCATCATCTTTTAAAAGTTTTTACAGTGCTGAGGATTCTGGTGGTCTGGGCCCAACCTCTGGGAGCTCCATGCACGTTTTCATATTATGAACAGTTACAGAACCAATATTTGTGACTCTGATGCAGTGTAACGCATATCTCCATTCAATACAATTACAATTCTCTTTCTTTAAGATTGTTAGAAACTGCGTTCTTAGAGTAGGACAAGTGCAGTCCTATTTACAACAATGTTGTGTTAGATAGTTCTAGTACTTTTTCTGTCACCGCATTTGAATTCTAGATCATAGATAAGTTGATTTTAGCATTATTCATTTCTATGAATTACGTCTCCTTCTAGCGTAGCGAAGCAGTTACCTATTTGATCAATGTCGCTTAATTAATTCTTACATATAACTCCATTGCAAAATTACTTAATCACTGTTGGTCACTTCATTATTTCTTAGTTAAATAGACCGTTGGTTCAATTTGATTCTATTTCTGAGTAAATTAGTTAGACTACTATTCTGTTTAATTCCATTATTGTCATTTCAATGTTTGCTTGGTTTATTTAGATTGTTGTTCGGTTCCGTTAAGCTGTTGTTTTGTTCCAGTAGAGAAACACAAAATCATGTTGCTCAATCTTAGGCTAAATATCCATTCAAGTCACCCTTCATAGGATAAACCATTTCAGGAAGTTAGTAATTCCTTCTTCACGACTGACAAAGAGCATCTGTAAACCAGCTGACTCGCATATACTGTGCTGACACTCTTGAAATAAAAAGACTTACCCCGGGTTGATATTTAAATGAGGGAGCACTAGAGTTGTCAATAAAAAGTCACCTCTACTGAACCAACAAAATGATTGTCTTCACAGACTGGAAAAACTCTATGAAATTCAATGGACATTCATTTCTTGGGTGCTTCCGGGTACATCTAGGACAAAATATGGCCAGGGCTCTCTTTGCTTCCTCTTATTTCCTTTTGACCTGCATTGTGTCCATTTGCAAAGAAAATTTGTGCACCATGTCACTCTTGAAGTCCTATAGCATGTTTCCAATCTCATGTTTGATGGAGGTGGAAGAGGAAGGGATATTAGATGTACTTTTGTTGGCTCTTCCCTTCTGCATAAATTCCCTAGAATGGTTCAGAAAGACATTTTTTGTTGTCTCATAAGGCATTTGGTAGATATCTCCTCCTGATAGCACATTCAAGTCTTTATCATCTCTTCTCTGATCCCTCAAAGAAGTACAAGTTTATGTGATGCAGGATCAAGAGTATAGTTGGCTCTCTTATAGTTTAATTGAAACCTCTCTTCATAGTCCTCTAGGGATTCATCGGGCCCTAGTGTCTTCCTAAATATCTCATCCTTATTTTCCTTAGACCTATAGTAGTCTTTGTACTTGTTGTTGAAGGTCTCTTCCATCTGTGCCCAGGTAGTGATGTTATCCCCAACCAAACCTATGAACCAGCACAAGGTTGCATCCTTGAGGGTGGATGGGAATAGCTTCAACTTCTGATCATCAGAGGTGTAGTCATAATTCCTACAAACAAAAGCAAATTCAAACATGAATGTGTCAGGGTCCTCATAGATAAGTCCATGGAAGTGTGGAAGAGTTGAGGGGCTAATGTTTTTCATCTTAGTTTTCCCATCTGCCTCTCTTATGTGAAAGGCTCTCTGGATCCCAGTCATGGTTAAGATAGGCGAAGTAGGTCCCTTAGTTGAAACAAGGTCTTCTTCTTCTTCCCCAATAGGATCCTCAAAGTATTCAGAAGGATCTCCTATAGGGGGTTCAATATCACTGCCACTGAAGAAGAGTGAAGGGTGGCTAGGAGGTGATGTGGGGATTTTAGGTAAGATTTGTCTTTGAGTATTAATCCTAGTCCTACAAGGCATGTAATTAAATATTTTTGTAATTTTTTAAATATTTCTAAAATGACATGAAAATAAAAGAAAGCAAAAAATAATTCTAAAAACAAAATCAAAGCATCTACTAGACACCTCCCCGACAACGGCACCAAAAAGTGGTGATCCTTGGTATTACACCAAGAGTGCTACAACTCCCAGGGGTTGCCCTACTTTACTTTATCAACCCGATGTTCGTACAAACTTGGAGGTGACAAAGCTATATACATAGCAAATGCATTCTACTCATGTTATCCTCTACTGCTTTACAAATGGGTGATATTTCTTAAACTGTGATAAGGACTGAAAAGTAAATTGTTGGAAGGAAATGACAGAAAATAAACTAAACTAAATTGCTGGAAAGGAATGACATGAATGAAACTAATTTAATTTGCAGAAAAGGAAATGATGGAAAATAAACTAAATTATATTGTTGAAAAGAAATGACAGGAATGAAACTAATTTAATTTGCAGGAAAGAAGTGAAAGAAAGTAAACTAATTCTAAACCACACTTAACTTGGCCAAACACCTAAATTCACTCTATTTATCGTATGGTCTATATAATATGCTTCAACCCATGCAACTAAGCTATTCGTGACTTAATCCTAATTGAAAAGTGTTGATTTTAAAGATTGGAGGAAAGAAAAGGGCTAAAGAGGCTAATGGAGGACTTAACACATGAAACAGGGCTTAGAAGAGTAAAGTGGGGGTATAAACCTTATAAAACCTTATAATATGGCACAAAGGTGCTTTGGAGAGGAATAATTTGAAATATGTGATCAAGGAAAAAGTTGCGATATGTGATATCGCAATCACAATATCGCAAAATTAAAGGGATAGTGGAAGTGTTGTTCAGGAGCAAGAGCGAAGTGCGAAATGTGATGAGGTAAAACCTGCGAAGTGCGATGGGGTAAAAGTTGCAACGTTGCAATTTCACGACATCGCAATCGATGAAAGCGAGTGGTAGGTGTTTAAAATAAGAGGGAAAGTATTGCGGTTTGTGATTTGCAATGCGACGGTAATATCGCATCGACAAAAACGAGCAATATTTGTTTAAAATAAAAGGGAAAGAGGTTGTGAAGTGCGATTGCAATGGGTGACATGGAGGTGGGACTGGTGGTGGAGCGCGATCGCAATATCACAATCGGTAGGAAGGAGTGGTAAGTGTAAACGAAGGCCAACAAGAAATGCAAATTGCGATAAAGTGATGGGTTTTTTAGAAAAATGCGGACTAAGGTTATTTCAAAGGTTTTTGAATTAGAAATGAGGAGCGAAAGAGAAAGGACAGAAAAAGGAATATCACAATCGGGGTTTGGAAGTGGAAGCTATTATCAAGGACAAAATGAGAAATGCGATTGCGAAAAGGAGCGATGGTAAGTCCAAAGGGAAAAAATGTGGTTTCTAATGTTTTTGACGGTTTTTAATAAAAGAGTAGCAAAGGGAATTAGAAAAGGATATCACATTCGGGCTTGGAATGAGAGAGCATTAACAAATATCACAAGCGATTTGCAATTTGCGATGGAGTGAGGTACGACGAGCGAGATTTTCGAGGAGAAAGGGAAAAGGTCTAATTCTAATGCTTTTTAAGCATTTTGGGAATGAAAATGGGTGATGGATGCAAATAAGAGAAAAAGGAGGGAAATGAAGGCACAACACCAATGCTCAGGCGTGAAAATAGAGTTGGGAAATGAAGCGGGATGGCTTGACGATATTCTTGGGGATTTTGATGCTTATTCCTGCAAACAAATTTGTGGATTCATGTATGAAAAATAGAGGAAACGCGTGACAAAACAGTGAACAAAAAGTAGTTTTTGTTCCTGTGGGAAGGTTCGCCCTCCTCGAGCTCTATTGATAGAGATGAGAAGGGGGTCTTGATCCACAAATTTTCTTGGTTTTTCTCCTCTATTCTATCCCTCACAAGCAAATTAAAAACTACAGTAGCACACTGAAAGCAAAAACTAAGTAGCGATGAAACTATGAGAAGCACAACTAATTGAATGACAGAAAGAAAACTAGCTTGATGGCAGAAAGGAAAAGATAGTAACAATAGAGAAGCTGAGGCACATGGATTGGGCCCTAACCCACGAGCCTAGCTCTCTGAAACTTAAATCAGTCGAATGAAATCAGTCTGCTCATTTCATAAAAGAATACCCTCATACATATCTAAAAGTTTGATCACTGAGTAAAATAATAAAAAGCTCAATAGCTTGCAACAAAGTTTCAACTAGAATCGACTAACTCTTCCTAGCTCTAGCTTTGCTTTATTTATTATACAGGGCAGCTACCAAAAACTCCCTAGAAAATAGTGATTGAGTCCACTTGACTCCAAGTAAACAAAGATTGAGTGCACTCCTCTTTGAGTTTCTTGGTTGCCTATGGAATTCGAATTGCTGGAGAGAATCCTTGGGGATCCTTTGGCTACCTTTGGAATTCGAATTGCTGGAAAGAATCCTTGGGGATCCTTTGCCTGACTTTAAGAGTTAAGGAGGGTGGAAAATCCTCCAATAATTTCTCCTTGTTGTCTCCTCCAAGTCTTTATGATAAAATCCTTATAAAAATGCTTAATAAATCATGAATTTCTGCACTCAACCTCATATTAGGCACTCAGAGTATGTTAGCCTTAATCACCCCCTATACTAGCATCATAAAACCAAATAATACTAAAAATGCAAGAAAAATAGATCTAAGAAGGCAAAAAGGTGACCATTAACCCCTCCAAATATGTCTAATGATGGAGCTCATCACCCATATCCACACATGCTTATCTAATTTCCATTTAAATTGTTGCACTAGGAATCGGGACAAGGACTAAATTATCTGAGAGAGAAAGTAATATTTGTTGCCCTTGCACTTTTGGTGACCCTGGGCATGCATATGAATGGTCTATTTTGATAATTTTCCACCTCTCATTAGTCAAACATTTAGTTTAATAGGAAAAATTGTAAGCGACCCATTATCCGCACATCATTTTGTTTTCAAAAGGAACAATCAAAACATACTTTAAATAGGAGAACGTGTAAATAATCACCACATATCTGCATCTTACAAAATTTGTGATTGTTCACTTTCTCACACACATTGCCACACCATAAGCAAAGTAAGACACCTTAAAACTAACCGTAAGTGAACTCATTAAAGCTCGCCACAAGGGCCACAAGATAATTAATAGTTTAGGTTAGGACCATGGGGGTAGGCATCCAATAAGCCACCATGGTCAGTTTACATCTTGAAACATAGAATTTGACTTTATAGGGAGCTTTAAACCTGTCTATCCACCCATGGAAAAGAAAACCCGGACCCGATTCAGAAGGGGTTAAGCTTTGGCCCAATGTGTGCGGTATTATTTAGGGCTACCTGACCCATCTAATGCTCGATACTGGTAGCCGATTACCAAGAAGCTCAAGACTCGAATGTTCACGTGGGACGATGATACTAAGTGGCCAAATTTAGGGCATCCTTCCCTATAGGTGACGGTGCATGCATCACTAGATTCTCTTCCCATTGCCTTGGTCGATTATTCGACTTCTGGAAGGCATCGCCAGTTTTTTCGAGACATTAGCCACAGTACCCACCAGAAGATATCTTCGCAAGCCCCAGTTACAATTTAGAGTGTGAGGACGGTTAGGTCTTTTGGATTTTGAGTGTCACGCACAAAAACAACCAAAACCATTTTTTGATTGACTAATCACATATAATTAATATAAAGGGAAATTAACCTTTTTATTTTCGCTTTGTTTTATGTATGCGATCACCTTTTTTATTTGATATACAATCTCTCTCCTCTCATAAAAACTAAAAAAAAATTTCAAAACCATACCTAGTTGACACCATAACTGACCCTTCAGGACCTCGTCAATCTAGAAGTTTTTTGGACCTCCCCCCATTAGAGGGAGGAGTTCCAGGTCTTTTTCCATTTAGGCATCAAAGACAAAACACTGCCACCCTTATCAGTTCATCCTTTATCAGGGTGTATTTAGATGGGAACCCCCAAGGATTACCCAACGCCACACTAGTGGAAATACCCCCAAGGTCACCACACACCACTCCTCCCACAACCCCTAGGGGGCAGAGGAGCGCTACCTATTCGGGGAGCCAACAGAACACAAATTCGGGTACGTCACAGACAAACCCCATACCTAACCAGAACCCTGTGTTTTCATAGTCTACAATGGCACTCAACACAAAGTTACCTTTCTTAGCATCTTTGAACTTACCTGATGTATCAAAGTTAACAGCCCCACTTAGCCCCCATGCCCACAAAGCTCCCTTCAGACATTACAAAATTCGAAAGGAAGTAAGCGGAAGACCCTAGAAACCATGTAATTATTTTCCACTTGTGGTGTTCATTGAACATTATAATTTATGATACTATTCGGCTAATACTATTTCAACGCACCTTAACCAGACCAGCCATGAAATGTTATGTGCAGAAAATTTTTGCTACACATGGAACCTTTAGTGCCCTCACTACAACATTCCTCACATATTTCCAGTTACCCATACACCATGATTCAGGAATGGAGTTACTGACAGACACTAGCCGTCAATATCTCATACCTTCTCCATCAATGGCAATGACGTATTTGTGTAAAGCCAAACTCGAAGATCGAGTTTTACTGGACCTATTCCTGAAAACTCTCACAATAGCGATTTCGAAGGATGTGGCAACTCAAGGACCTACTTCCGAAAAGGACGCCATTAACAAATCCCAACAACTAACAAATCCCAACAACTCGAGCTGATTTACACGCGGTCAAGATACATTTATAACATCTTGTTAACACCCCACACCTGAAAATTTATAAAGAATTTCCAGGCGCGTCGAACACTACAGACGGATTGATAGGGTCACTAACCCAAAATCACCTAGGTTGCAGTAATATGTATCCTGGTTACGTATATGACTCTAACCAGAACATCCTGCAGCCATGCTACCATCAAAGTCATAATGCACATTTGCATAACATGACCAATAGGGCACAGTCGTACCATCATCAGCAAGGAAGATCATACCCTCCCACAGAGGAGACCTAGTACGCAGCTAGAAATGCTGACGGAAGATCTCCCCCCCCAACAGTCATTCACAAAGCAGGGACAGGGGAACCTGGTTGCCTTACTCTCTTAAGTTTTCAAACTTCCCACTCAGGGAGTTACCATGTACATAGAATACTGCAGATGGTTTGATCAGGTCTTTGGCCCAAGATGACCTAGGCAGCAGTAGTACCCATGATACTCAAAGAGTTACCATGCGTGTCAATACTACAGATGGTTTAATCAATTCTTCAGCCCAAGATCACCTAGGCAACAGTATTACCCATGATACTTAGAGAGTTATCATGCATGTTGATACTACAGACGGTTGGATCAGGTATTTAGCCCAAGATCACCTAGGCAACAATAATACCTATGAGACTCGTAGAGTTCCCATGCACGTCGATACTAAAGACAGTTTGATCGGGTCTTTAGCCCAAGATCACCTAGGTAATAGTAGTACCCATGATACTCATGGAGTTACCATGCGCGACGATACTGCAAAGGGTTTGATCGAGTCTTTGGCCCAAGAACACCTAGGCAGCAGTAGTACCCATGATACTCAGGGAGTTACGAGGCACATACAATACTGCAAACGGTTTGATTGGGTCTTTGGACCAAGGTCATATAAGTAGCAATAATCAACACCCAGGATACTCAGGGAGTTACCAGGTAGGTCGAATATTGCAGACGGTTTGATCCAGTCTTTGGCCCAAGGTCACCTAGGCAACGGTAATCAGTACCTAGGATACTCATACGATTATACTCAGAATGTATCACAACCTAGCTATTGTGAAAGTCACCCCAACACTCATATACCAACTAGGGACAAGGGAACCAATATTACCCATTCACCACACAGAATGGACCACCTCCATAGCATAATGCGCCGGTCAATCTAGTGCAACCTTCCCAAGCTCATCAACATCCATACAACCAGGAGAATTATGACAATCCTCCAAATGCTGCAAAAAAAGCCAAGGAGCAAAAAAAAAGGGAGATCTTGGACAAGGGGCAATAACCAACAACGCCCCCCGCCATATCAATCTTGGGGCAACCCAATCAAAATCAAAACCAAGAGCCAAGTAACAACTCCCAAGGGAAAACTAGAGCTCAGAGTATCTGATCACAAAACCAAAAGAAACATAGTGATCAACACCTCATAACGCCCAAAGGAGGCTCCACACATTCACGCCTCCGAAAAAATTATTTTTTTAGTTCTAATGGGTATGCCCTCTCTTATCCTTTTTTCATTTAGCACATGTTCTCAATAATATTTGAATGATAAAGATGATTTCACTTAGGGTATTTTATTGCAGGTGTTATACATCACAACAAACCACCTATTTCCCCATGCACCGAAGGTTCCAGAGCAGGTATTGTTCTACCCTCAGCATGATAGAGTCCCATATAAACTCACCATATCCTGACATCATTTCTCCACAAGAAATCAAGCATAGGTTCCAAACACCCGACCATGTTTATCATCTCCCCACCTTACACATGATGAACATCCTCGTTGGTCGGTAGAGCCTCCCCCTCCATGGCATCCATCACTCAAAGTAGACCATGCATAAAAAATATGACACTGGCCATACCACCTCAGTCTGGGAAGCACTGCATGCTCATTCATCCACCATGAATCAAGTCAAGTTTTACCATATCGAAATAAAACCCTTTCCCAGACTACCATTTTCGCAAGCAGATCGAATATGCACCACCGCGCCTCGCATTTGGCCTACCATCCCTCCATCAGCATAGCCCATATGCAATATTTTCCATTCGCTTCATCATCCCCACACCGATACTAACCAATGGGGCCCCCACCCTCAGCAAAAAAACCTTCCTCACATCATCAGTGAGCAAAAATTTTCATGTTTTTGGGACACTTGTCTCTGTGTTTTGTACAATCCAATGCCATTTTTTATTCTTTTAGCAAGTGTACAAAGATTTCGAACGAAGAATATCCCTCACTCATCCATCCATTTTTCTCCTATGGCAGCAACCCCTAATCACCCTTGGTCGGAGCATCACACCTTTCACATAAAGCCACCACGACATTCATAACCAACACATACCCACCCTAGACTTCCTACCGACTCCGGGGCTTTCCTCATCAGAAATAGTTATGACTGCCGCCAAACTAATTTTTTCATGCTCCAACCTTGGTCCACTAAACTCCCATCATCAGTTTTCATTCATCCCTTGCCATCATGCCTATGTTAAAACTATCAAATCAGAGACCCTAGTCTCGTGCATCAGTAGCTCTCTCGTTTGGTTGAGGCTTCCTTTTTGTCAACTACAACACCCATTCTCCAAAAAGGAAGCAGTACCTTGGATGGCTCCTCATCTCAATAAGGGCATCCTCATGTGGTACTATGGGAATCATAATTTCCTATAGATGTCATCGATCCTCTTGACATTCGAATACAACAAAATTTTTCATGTTAAGATGGTATCGTACTTTACAACCATTACACTTTCCCAGATTCATCGAAGACCCATGCCATTATAAGCATCTCTTTCAGCAATGCTTACATGGGAAGGTCCCAGTCATACACCCATGCGTACAATGATCATTTATATGCTTGACCAATATTACGCATGTGGGCACCGCATTCAACATATTTTCATAGAAAAAAAGTCCCTAAGGGCATCAACAATCGTCATCATCAACCAAATCAGCAGCTCACTACGATATCAATGACATAGACATAACCTTTATCTGTCAAATACATTTTTTTAGCTAGAGAAGAATTACGAGCATGGGACATGCCCGCCTCGTAGAAGTTTTTTATTTATTGTATCATACTATTTCTTGCAGGTTTCCGACAGAACATGGTCACTCTTTTACCCACTGTAAGGGGTCTCCAACCTTGGGTTGTATGCAGGTCTCTCTCTCTCTCGACACAGGTTACATAGAACAAAAACTATAATGTATTTCGGCTATAAAGTTCTTCCTAGACCTCACACATTAGGGGGAAACTGTTATTACTATAAAATTGAACAAGAAAAATGACATTTGAAATGTCAAGCAAAAGGATTTACAGGGCTGAGAAACATTAGAGAATCTGAAAATTTTAAAAATATCTAAGGTCAAGAGGAAAAATGTCAAATTGCACACCGAAGACACATGCAAAATGCGCTTTGTGCACATTTTTCTTTGATAGGTGTGCTGTTATGCGCAACTTTCCCTCAAAAATCCGCGTGGTCCTAGGAGTGGCGAAAGTCACCATCCAGGACCACTTGACACACTTCAGGAGAAGATCCTCCACTTGATGCCACCCAAGGACAATGGCCTAGAGCCACCTTGAGACCTCCAGTGAGCACACAAAGGAATCAACCCCCACTCTTGGGTCACTATCCACAAGTGTACCAAGAGAGAGAAGAAGGATTTGAATTTGCCTAAAAATTTCCACCATGGGAAGAACAAAATGAGAACACATTGTTATGTTGGCCAAATTTCCCATGAGAAAACCAACACTGTGTGATCCAGAGCAACAATAGATTTAGAGGATTCGATTGTTGGCCACCGAACAACTCCAATCCCTTAGGAGAATAGAGAGGCCTTGCAGAACCAGCTCAAGGGTAAAGCCCTCCTTGCATTGGGTCTTAGAGCTCCATAGCTTTAAGGTTCCTTTGGAAATTGTGTAACGTTATACCTTTCTTTACTAATAGCAGTCAATAAGAGGGGATTATTCTGCCATTTTTATTATAGTCTCATTTGACTCATTTGAGCTTGTGTTTTTGTTTTATTATAGTTGTGTTTCTTCTTCTTCTTTGCAGCATACTATGTTCCATAATTTAGTGTGTTTTATATGTTAGCATGTGTTCACTAGCTAGATAACCATTTTTATGCATGTGACCATTGCTTGTAGGTTGTAACCATTCCTACTAGGCACCGATGGTTTAGTACAGTCATGCATTAAACACACCATAACACCTACCAAGGAGGTTGTGTAATCCATTGATTGCTGGAAATAACACCCCCGTCGAGGGTGCGATTATCCTTATCCAGTAGGTCATTAACTATGTAATATCTTCATTCAAAAGAGGAGGCTAGACCTCATCTAACACCAATTGTCTATACTTGTAGCCCAAGTTCGCGAGGAATTCAACAACCTTATTTCCTTCACGCTTGATATGAGTGGCCAATACATACTCAAAATTTGACAACAATACACTAATTCTCCCAACGACACCCTCCAAGCGCTAACTCTTTACCATTTAATTGGTAGTTTTTCCATTAAGGATACAATGCATGCATTTAACAACCACTTGTGCTTCCCCATCCACCTGTAGGAGGAAAAAACCTTCACAAATTTCTATCAGAAGACCCTTTTCCAAAGGCAGAAATTCCACCACATTATTACTTGTATGCCCACAACTTGGAGCAAAGAAACACATTACATGTTGATGCCAATCCCAGAACACATCACTGAACCCAAAAATACCAGGATTTCCCTTATAAGTGCTATCAAATTTAATTTAATAAAGCCTCAAGGAGGAGGAACAAAATAAGCACTAGATGTAGGCACCAACATTTGATCCTTTTTTTATATAAAAGAGGTCATATTTTTTACAACCATAAAACTTGCAATATATTATTATGATCATCATAATCATAAAAATAAAGAATATTTTAAGACATATACTTCACATGTTTGAATCTTACTAAATATCAGTTGATGACATTATTAAATTTTCTTTTTATTTCAAGCAAATCGACATAGTTTTATTTTAACTCTTAATCTAAAGGGTCGAGAGGGATCAAATCTCTCAATACGCAAACATGTTTTTTAAGTGTAATACTCAAGGAAAGATTTACACTTCAAGACATTTGGTTCTTCTAAATGCTTGGTAGATCAAAAGTTAAGAATCTACATCGATTCTTAATAATATTATTTATATTTATATACATTTCTCTCTCTCTCTCTCTCTCCCACGCACACACAAATATATATATATATATAAAATTTAAAATTTTATTAAAACCTTGATACATATAAGTTCACGAGGCCTAGAGCAGATGGTGAAAGGGTGTTTTATTAAGGAAATCTATGGTGTAAAGGTAATTGGTTCGAAACTCCATGGAAAAAATTCCATCCATTCTAAGGCTTGGTGTGGCCCAAGCTGAGTGTGATCCCTTAGTGATTCAGGGGAAATTTTAAGGATGAAAATTATCTTGAAGTTTAAAAACATTGGCGAATCTCAGTAGCCCCTAATATGCAAACTATAAAATGTTTATTGAGGTATTTGTAAAATTATTCAAATTTATAATGATTTGTATATACTCTCTATATAATGTTGGCAATTTTTAGGGTAAAATAATTTTATAATGTAAAATTTGGGCGAAACATTTTTATAAAAAATGAAAATTGGTGAAACCTTTTTTGGAAAAATCATGGAAAATTAGTCCACCAGTGAATATTAGCCTCTAAAATTTTCCATGTAGTGGTTTTAACGACTTACATGTTAACCTGGGTTATAATTATTGAAACCATAGGCTAGGCATGCCAGTCATCTTAGAACTCACATATAACCTAACAAACACACACACACACACACACACATATTAAGTTTGTGTTTATTAATTAAATTGAAATATGAAGTTCTTAATTTTATTTTTATTTTTTTAAGTTGTGAGAGTTCTTCAGATATTACATTTGGTTTGACATGTGGCTTGAGAAATCGCGACCCGAGGGCATCTAAGTCGTCAAAATCACTCGGGGATCGCACTCGGCTTGGGACACACCAACCCTTAACATGGTTGGATTTTTTCCCACCAAGTTTCGAACTAGTGACCTTCACATCAAAGAGTGAGATTCCTGTCGAAAAGAGGAATCTCATCCCGTGGTTGAAATTTGTCACTGAGCTTCCAAATTAACATTCCAATGAATTCAATTGGGAATTCAATGAGCTACATCATTACTAAGCTTTGTATTTCTCTGGGTCATTAATCCACTTTCAGTAGTCATCAAATCGAGTTTTTTCTACAACTTTGCAACAATTACTTCCAATAAGAAACCCACAAAAAACGATCTTCTTCAATTTTGTTGACCAAATTCTGAATCCTTCCCTTGGATTCATTTAACTCATATTGCATATCAATATTTTTTGTTCTAAGTCACTTGAGCCAAAAGTGGTTGTTTATGAAGGCTTTGGAAACATTTCCCCTGCAACCAGGGTTTGTGTGCTTGGACTTGGTATCTTTGTTGTTGTGTAAAGGTTTGAGTCATCATTTCAATGAATTGATCTATTGAATCTCATATTTGTTCATCTATTAAGTAGTTTATCATTGCCTATATTCATGATCATTATGATGGCAGGTAGTTGAAAATTAGGTGATTGTTTGCAGTGATTTTTAACGAGGAAAATGTAAGTGGGAACCCTGCAATTTTTACCATTCATGAAAAAAATATGGCAACGAAAGAAATGGACCCAGCGATGTCAGTCTTTTACAACTACTTTGATATTTTTTTTTCATTGATTGTCATTGAAATCCTTTTTTTTTTTAATTTGTATTTCTCCTTAAGGTTGCGGAAGAATAAAATATTCCATTCTCTTTTCTATCTTATAAAATACCTTAGCATTTGTTAAACAAGGTGAGCGGCTTCATTTGTTGGTTTCTTTGCTTATTTGATTTAGCAGGCTGCTATTGCCTCACGTTTCTTAATGCTTGTGAAGCTCATGTCAAGGTTGATGAAAAAATCATTTAATTGAGGATTTGACTTGGCAAGTTTTTTTTTGTTCTGCTAAGAGATTTATCCAGCTACATTGCCCTACAACAGTGCTTGAATTGTGGTGGTTGTATTAGTCAGTGGGGTGGGAAATTTTTTTGTTGCATACATGTATGTTCTAGTTGCTCTATTACATTCTTGTAGCTATGGTAGCATGTCATTTAGCTATTATTCACACCACTAGAAGGATTTGATCTTATGTAGCTAAGCGGGGAATCTTATGCCTAATCCCCTAATTGATATATATCCACGAATACCATTTTCCACCCTTTTAAAACTAATTAAATTAACAAGTTGATAAGGAAAATAAAATTGACCTTTTTCCATACCTTCTTACATGTATAAGATACATTCATCTTCTCTCTGCATTTAGCAATAGAGGCAAAGTAACATCGAGGTATTCCTCTCAAAGTGATAAATTCAACATTCAATATCTGAGAGGAATATCAATGTCTAGATTCTGTAATGTTTTTATATATTCAAAGTTAATAAGAATATTGATGTCTAGGGCTTGGTGAATTTCCATTAAGAAAATATTTTTTGATCATTCTTATGGCACCTCAACGAGACATAATTTCCACACTTCCTAGTTTTTTCCTCTCTATAATCCTTTCTAAAATCCCAACCAGAGAGGAAGTAAGATGTTTTATCCTATCCGAAATATGGACACTCCTTTATACCCAAATATCGTGCCTTATTTTGTCTCCCTTTCATCTCTTTCACTTGAATTATGCCACCAAAAATTGTTTTAATCCCTACACATTTGAAACTAACAAAGTCCTAATCGCCATAATCGAATTTGCAGAAAACATAATCTCCAATCTTTTTCTCTCGCACTTGGAAGACCTTGAGGCATTTTATCTCACAAACGAGGCATTAGGCCTTTTCAATAAGTGGAAATTTAGCTTCAACGATGTATGTGAATGGGTGGAGTGTGCAATAAAGAATCAAAAAATCTGCTAGAGAGGCCAACCTGTTAGTAGGAATATCCATCGATCTGTGGTACTGCAAGTAAGTTCCCTTCCTATAATGCCATGTATTGATGTTTCTTGGCTCCCCCCTGTATCTTGTTGCGTCAACATGCTAATTCCCATATCCACCATTATTGCGTCGACTGCTAATTCCAAAATCCCCCAGTATCTCAATGTTTAACTCGCTCTTTTGTTCATAAATCTTCGAGACATTATCAGATTTAGTAAGCATAATACAAGCCTGGATAAGCCTGTTATGGAAGAATTTGTATCACATATGTATCTCAAACATTTCTATGCTTTTTGAATGTGACGAGAGTTTTTGGGCGTGAAAGGAAGACGTTAGGGATGATTCTTGTTTCCGGATTAAACTAAACAGATTATGTGTCCATCAGTGTCTGAATTGGTTTGTGTTTTTGTTTCTCCACTGAATTGCGTGCATATCAGAGTTGAGTTTGAAAGGGAGTTTTAATCGCTTGGACAAATTGATCAGGATTTATGGAGGAATGCATTATAACATGAATATAAACATAAATTCAAAGATGCAGCGGAAATGACACTTCATTTCATTAATATCAAATAATTGAAATATGATTATAGACATAATGGAAATAAACTAGCTAGGGTGTTGGTAGCTTATCTCTGAGAAGAGATGTGGCAGCTACGGGCCTTTGAAATGTGTTACAATGAGGCTCCAAGGCTTATTTATGGTTTAGAAACAATGGAAAACCCTAAACATCCAAAACCCTAACCCTAGGAGATGAAGCGCCAAAACTATAGGACTCGTTTGGGTAAATTGGTACATCAGCTTCCCGAGGACGTAACTTTGTCATACGATCTCCGTTTGATGCACAAAATACCTCGTTATAAATATATATCTGAGGACTACAAATTTTGAGTGAGAAACATCGGTCGAAAGCCCATGTTGCTCATAGTTTTCCCAAAAAATGTCGCTCAAAACGACTCCGGAAGTTCAGGACCCAAAAAATTGCTAAAAATAGTAAACTGTGCTACACTAAGGAAACTGAAACGCTGAAAGAAACAATGGTGGGGTCCAAGTGGAATAGGTGGATGGCCACCAATATCCACCTAAATCAGAACTGGAGTTTCACTGCAACTAGAAAGCATAGCGGAAGTGGCATTGACTCAACGGAGATTCGAGAATGATGGCAGACGAAGGTGGAAACATAAAGGAAATAAATATGAATGCTGATAAGGGGCCCCATGGAGAGAGTCAATGTGTTTCTAGAGAAACAAACAAGAAAAAAACAGTTGTCGTGGTGTCCAATTCGTAGCATGTGTAGACTACACCCCTTTCAATTGTGTAGACTACACCCCTTTCAATTGGGCACTCTTCCATATCAAATTTATAATTTTTAAAAATCTTGTAAATACACACATGCTAATGAGTAGTCTACATCTATATGCAGTTTATTGAAGTACGCATATTTAATAAGAGAGATAATTTTTTATTTTATTAAATTCACATTAAATACAACGTCATATTCGTCTAACTGTTGAAACTCAATAAATCAGTATTAACTAGAGAGACAAGTAGAATAAGAAATGGAAACTTTGTACATAAGTTGCAGAAATACATTACAGTATAATCCAGGTTCGAGGATGATGACAGACGAAGGTGGAAACATAAAGGAAATAAAGATGACTGCTGACAAGGGGCCCCAAGGAGAGAGTCAATGTGTTTCCAGAGAAAAAAACAAGAAAAAAACAGTTGTCGTGGTGTCCAATTCGTAGCATATGTAGACTACACCCCTTTCAATTGGGTACTCTTCCATATCAAATTTATATTTTTAAAAATCTTGTAAATACACACATGCTACATCTATATGTAGTTTATTGAAGTACACATATTTAATAAGAGAGATAAGTTTTTATTTTATTAAATTCACATTAAATACAACGTCATATTCCTCCAAGTGTTGAAACTCAATAACTATTAACTAGACAGACAAGTAGAATAAGAAATTGAAACTTTGTACATAAGTTGCAGGAATACGTTACAGTATAATCCAGAACAATGAGTAGGCTGAAACATGGATATTGTATAAAAATTAATAAAAAATATAAAGGAATTGTAGAAATGGTCTACGAGAACCCAAATACTTCAGGATCCTATAAATTCACAAGCACTTAGCCGTTTTAAATGATTACATCCTTAAATGACTTATTGGCCCTCGAGCCTATAGATTCAAAAGGAGAGATAAACTCCTATTCATAATAATATAAACTAGAAAAGAAATGTTGGCTTCATGTATTTTCTAAGGAAATACAATCAAGACCTCTCATTCATAATTGAGACAGCTAGTGAGTAGGCTAGTGTGTCGATCTGTATAGAGAAATGGTTGATATCAGCCTTAGTCGCCATAAGTAATATCTAGAAGTGAATTATGTCGGAGTGTACATGCTTTATTGTAAATATACCTACAACAAAGGGAGTCCAGAAGTTAAGTAAGACAAAAAATTGATATGTGTAGAAACATAAAAATGGTCAATAATGAAAGTTAAGAAAGGGAATTAGTTGAGAGTGCAAGCTTCTGTGATCCATAACATTTCAAAAATATATAACTCTTCCAGGAAATCACATAATAAATTTCGGAATTGACGCGTTCCGAACTACCAACTGTAGTTCATCATCAGGATGAATTACAGTTGGTAGTTCGAAACGCGTCGATTCTGAAATTTATTATGTGATTTCCCGGAAGAGTTATATATTTTTAAAAAAAGAATTAGTATTTATATATGACAACGATAGTGTGATTCCTTAATCCAACTAGTTGTGATTGCAAGAAGTATTTACAGTTAAAATAATACTCCAGGAAGGGAAAATACGTTGTAAATAAATAAAATGCAAAATCGTTCTAAGAAATATTATGTAATTGGATTGCATGCCTTAGCCATGACTAGTCATGGCTAGAAGAACCAACAGGAAACCAAAATGGATCATGCTAAGGTTTTAGTTTAAAACCCTAGGTCAACACGGAAAAACTCTAAGATGTGAATAATGTACAGACAAAAAAAGAGAAGGAATTAAATAATAAAATAATTTCCAACAATTTGACCTACGCCCATAGTATATACAACCTCAAAAAAAACTTGAAAACACAATGTTAGGGTCCCAAATATTGACTCAAGATCGAAACATGACATAAACCTGAGCATGAGCAAGAAAGGGTAAGTTTTAAATTTAAGAGGAGAACTTACCGAAATTAATATAGATTCATAACCTCATATGGGTCCATAATGCCATGGCCACACCAAGCTCCTGTAAACAGTAAAGGAAAATGATTATAAAGCCCCCTTTAAAAACCTCATGCGAGAACCCCTTAGAAACTGGGGAAAATATTATACCAAGAAAACTTACCGAAGTGGAAGCACTAATTAGAGTTTTCGTAGGAATTCTACGAAATTTCAGGTCATAATTTCCACCACCAACAAATTCATAACTCATGTGATTTGCATCGGAGACATACAACGGGATTAGCAGAATAAAACAAGAACGGAATAAATTACAATATAAATTATTAGTGTGAACTTGTGATAAAAAAAGGGGTTACCATTCTGCCAACGAAAATTAACAAGCATCCTCTCCTTATGTAAGTTTACCAATGCTAGTAAACCAAATGAATCATGAGATTAGGGTTGTTTTCCCTTTTGATAACCCTTGAGAAATCATCGTCTTTACATTAATCCATTGAATCTCAATCGTTAATTTTGTGCCTGAAATATAGGCCATGTGAATGCACATGGGCAGTCGCATATGTGGCTTTACGTGGCTTATCGAATACGGTGTTTTCTATAATATCCAGTTAGGTGCGATCATACCAGCATTAATGCACCAGATTTTATCAGAACTCCGCAGTTAAGCACGCTTGAGCTAGAGTAGTATTGGGATGGGTGACCTCCCAGGAAGTCCTAGTGTTACACCCTGCCCCATTTTAAGTCCGTGAAGCAGAGGTCTGACGGTGGAGTCAGATGATTTTCATCCAATCCACCCAGGATCAAATCTCCGTGGAGACGTATGCCTATTGTGTCTTGGCTAGAAGAGTAGGCGACCCCAGAGCGGACGTCTCGGCTCTTATTGAGGCATAAGTTTCATAGCTATTGTGTGCGGCTTGCACGCTGTTGCACCTAGCCTAGGTTTATAGTGGCAACCAGTTGGATTTGATCCTAGGCCTTGTTCAGGAAAACTCTCACCAGTTACCCTAGATTAAAATAAAAATAAAAATATAAAAAATAAATAAAAATAAAAATATCCAATCACCTTATAACTCATGCATTTCCATATAATGCACGAAACTCGATTTCCCTTTCAGCACGAAACTCAAAATAAAATACCACCTCCATTGAATGTGCTGACGATGACGACGATATTGTGAAGTGCAATGATGACACAATAAGACTCTAACCAATAGAAATGATAATGAATAAATTACATTACAAATAAACAAAAATAAAATCAAATATTCTAATGTTAACTTTGTCAAATATTGTTTAATTTTTTATCGGTTGGAAAACTAATTGAATGTCAACAAATTTATCGAATGTGTTATTTCCTGCCTATGGTAAGGATAATAATCAAGTAGTTGTATTGATTTCACAACAAAAATAAGGATAATTGGTTTTAATGATAATATAATGGAAAATGATTCAATGTATTTTTTTTAAACCAAAAACCATAATTTATGTTATATTAAACATCATGATGGGTCAAAGTTAATCTATATCAGAGTCTCATGCACAATTTGGAAAGTAAAACAAATAAGATAATTCCTCTAATTTCCTATTTAAACATAGATTATACCTATTTATAAACATTACCATCCATACATTGTTCCATTTGTATGTTCTAGAAAAAAGACAAATCCTATACTTAATCTCTATTCATGTACACGTGCATGTTGTCTCATTACTCTGCTAATGTGTTGTCCTACCTCTATCATGCATTAGTTACTATGTCTAATATAGTTACTATGTCTAATAACTTTATTTCCTTGATCATTGCATACTTCTAATGAATTCGACGTAGGAGCATGTTTCCTTATTAGCGACTCTCTGAGCATCTCTCTTGCTATTAGAGATAGTCTTGCATCACATACACCTTAGCATTATCAGGTCTTAGACCTCTCTCCTTGTGATTAATGGTTTCACATTTAACGAATTAAACTATAAAAAACAAGAAAAAATTAAATAAATTTTTTCATATAAGGATTTAAACCAAGTATAAATATCAAACTAGATATTTCGTCTTTCTTGTTTCTATAACCCAGTATGAGTGTGATGTGTAATTATGTCTATATTAACACAACTCCATGTGTCCCTATTAAGATAAAAATAAAATATTATATAAATAGAAAAGAAATGTTGACTATAATTAAAAACAAAAAAACAAAAATGAATACGTTATGTATGTTTAATTGGTTGTCCATATGACTTAACATAATTTCATGTAAAGTAATTAGAAGTTAAAAAAAGTGTGAGTAAGATGTTAAACGTGATACTTTTCAAAAATATTTCAACGGGAGATTTAAGTAAACCATTTGAAAATCTATATTAACTAGTCTATGTTGATATCATCTTCAAATATACATGTATATATAGCAAAAAAAATAAAGTCAAAAGAAAATGTTTTAATTTTGTATATAATCAAATATTCATTGTGGGTTATCAATAAAATATTTTAATACGAAATAATATTGATGTATACTTAAACATATATTAATAAAAAAAAAACCATTTTAATGTGTGATGATAAAATGTCTCCATGCACATCTTATGTAAAATATTTTAATTTAAACTATGTTTATATTATATGTTGTTTTAAAATAATTATATGTATGTCATATGAAGCTAATGAAAAAAATAAGGTTTATGGTTAAAACGTTTGATGTGGTCAGTTTGGTCTTTTTTAATATATGTTTTTTCGTAATCCAACAAATATTTTTTGGAATTACAAGTTTAAGTAATGTATTGCATATAGCATTAAAAAATACAATTTAAACAATGAAAAATTATCCATTGTATGTTGCACTCTCAAAGAATTTTGCATCCAAAAAAATTTGAACCCTCTCAACTCATATTAAATATGTGTTTAAGATAGATCTATACTGGTTCTACAACTTAGAACCATGTAAATGCACATAAAAAATCTTATATGTAACCTTGTGTGGCCTATCGAATATGGTGCCATATGTAATACTCAGTCATCTTATAATTCATGTGCCATATGAAATGAACGGAGTACAATGGTATCTGACTAGCTTTCTCTTTTTGCAAAAAACTTGAAATGTAATACGATCTCCATTGAATGCGTTGAAAGTGATCGTGCGAAGTGAAATACTGACACGATAAAACTCTAACTAATAAAAATGCAAATAAATAAATAAAACTATCAAATAAAAAGAACAAAATCAAATACTCTAATGCTAACTTTGTCAAATCTTGTATTTTATTTTTGGTTAACTAGAAAACTAATTAGAGATCAACATATATCGAATGCATTATATTCTTCCTACTACATAGATAATAATCAAATAATAAAAAATAATAATCAATCAAAGATAATAATCGTATTGATTTCAACTATACTATAACACAAAATAAAATAAATTTATTTCAATAGAAATACAATGAAAAACAATTCAATGTTTTTTTACAATCGAAAGCCATAATTTATGTTGTATTAAACATTGTGACGGGTTAGAGCTAATCCATATCAAAGTCTCAATGTGCACAATTTGGATAGTAAGACAAACCAGATAATTTCCTATATGGACCTATATTATACCTAGTCAAAAAGATTACCATCCATACATTGTTTCATCCATACATTGTTTCATTTGTATATTTCTAGAAAAAAAATCAATGCCTATACCCAATCTCTATGTAACAAATGATAAATGTTTAATATTAATAACTGGAAATATTAAAACGCCATCTACATTATGATTACAAATGAATTAACAAAAGATAAAATTATGAATATTACATACAAATTAAATATTCTATTTTCAAATTAAATATTAATATTTCATTATAAAAAAACTTTAATACTTCATATGTTTTTTATACCATAAACATATTTATGTATTTATTTTCATTTTCAATATTTTAAGGGGTAGCCTAGCTTATAAATAAATAAAGTTTTTCATTAAAATTGAGTGATAATTGGTAAGAAAGTAATTTTTTATTATTATTTAAAAATGTATTGGCTTAAATGCATACAGATTCAATACCTTGAAAAATCCCCTCGCCTCAAACAACTTAAACTCAAGCTTTAAAAATATTCTGATTTGTATAAATCTATCTTAAGCGCCGATTAAATATATAAGTCACGATTTGGGGAACCGCGTGATAGAACTTTCTAGTTTCTTTTTTTAAAGCGCAAAATAATGTGTTTTTTTTCATTGTTTAAATTGTATTCTTTTAATGCTAGCATAGATGATAATTTAACTTAGAAACTAAAACAAATTTAAAACAATACATAATATAAACATAGTTGACATTAAAATATTTTACATAAGATGTGCATCCAAGCATATTAAACAGTTTTTGTTATTAATATATTTTTAAGCATAATTCTAAAATATTTTAATTAATAACCCATCGCTGAACATTTTATTATATAACAACAATAAAAACATTTTATAGATACAAATATATAAGTTGATATGGACATGAATTAGTTAACATAGATTCTCAAATAGTTTATTTAAATCTAGTGCTGAAATATTTTTGAAAAGTATAAGGTTTAACATCTCACTCACACTTTTTTTTCACTTCTAATTACTTTACATGAAATTATGTTAGTCATATATGAACAACTAACTAAACATGCATAATAAATTCTTTTTTTTTTCTTTTTTAGCTAACATTGCTTTTTTATTTAGAGAATATTTTATTTTTATTTTAATAGGGACACATGTCAACTCCACATTCAGCACAAACGAAATTACACATCACACTATACTAGTCTAACAAGCATAGATCAATCTTATTTAACATGAACCGAGTGGGATCAAATTTCTTTGGGTGCAAAATTTTAAAATACCTAGACCACTTCAAACGTTTTAACCATAAACCTTATTCTTTTCAATAACTTTATGTGATACACACATAATTTTTTAAAAAAATATATAATATAAACAGAGTTAACATTAAAATATTTTACATAAGATGTGCAAGGAGACATTTTATCAACACACATTAAAATGGTTTTTTTGTTATTAATATGTTCTTAAGTATACATCAATATTATTTCGTATTAAAATATTTTATTGATAACCCACATTGAATATTTTATTATATGCAACATTAAAACAACATCTTACTCACACCTTTTTTTTACTTCTAATTATTTTACATGAAATTATGTTACATCATATGGACAACTAATTAAATATACATAGAATATTCATTTTTGTTTTTTTATTATAGTGGTCATTGTTTTTCTATTTAGAGAATCTTTTATTTTTATTTTATTTTTTCTCAAGCAGAGACTACTTATTATGCACAAATATAGTATTAAAATCACTAACGGCTACTGAAGTCAACTTGGGCTTGATAGTCACAAAGCATGCAAAGTCGGACCGCCGAGACTGAAACCACATGGAACCACACACTTTCAACTGCCTAAAGATGGGAAAACCGAAGTTTTAAGTTTGTGCAGAACTAAAAAAAAGCACTATATACCTCCGAGAGGAAAATACTAAAACAATATGATTTTTACTTCTGAGCCCTAACGTAGAAACCTTCGAAATTTGAAACAAAGCAACTGCTATTCATGAGTGGGAGAGGGCGATTCTTCAATGATTCTGCAGGTGAACATCTCGCCTCTGTCCGCCGGTTCTTCACTGAGAGCACGTCCGCCATCTTCACGTTCGATCTCCATGCTGGACTCGTGCTGAGGGGCCGAGGAAGCAGGGTCAACACGAGGAGGAGCTGGCATGTTCGACGAACTGGGCGGGCCAAAATTCGGAACTTCTTCCCGAAGCGTGACCGTAATAGCAGCTGTGAGAATGGCATTGCAGGAGGTACAGTCGAACCTTAGCTCAGCACGCTGAGAGGTTTGACGGATGGAGGGCCGAAGAGGACGCGGAGCAGCAGCAGGTGCAAACACAGTATCAACCTCGGACGCCGGAGCAGGAATAGGAGGCGGGCGCTGTTGGTTGAGCCGCCCACGACCAGAACCCCGTCGAATTCTCATGCGTTCTCAGAGGCGAGGCATGGTGGTTGAGTTGGAGCCAAATTGAGCAGGGCACGGCAGACAGACAGAGGGGTGGAGAGTGTACTGGGTTGCGCTGGATTGAGAATGTGAATCAGGATCAAAGCGACAATGAGCTCTGGGCGAGACTGCGGAGGCGGGAGTGAGGTTGCCGGACAGAGCAGAAGAAGCAGAATTGAAGACGGACTGGTTACACCATGGGCTGTTGGAAAAATGCCAATTGGGGGCTAGCTCGATGCAGGCTCCTAACCAGCATCGCTTCCCAGTATTCGTCTTGAGGCTGGCCTCAGTGTTTGCAGAAGAACAAATCGCATGCAAAGGAATAGGCGAGCCAGGACCGTCCATCCCACCATTCAGACCTTCACAAATACAATTCACGCCAAGACTGACCGCCATATCCGCCATAACCAAGAGCCGAATGGGCCGATCGAGGAGATGAGCTCTCACGCAGTGTGGAGAGTAAATGCAGCGATGGAGTAGGTGCACGTGGAGCTTGTGGGCTTCCTTCAGACTCAAGAGATTCTTATTGGGAAGTGGCCTAAAGCATGCTTTTCCTCAGACCATTAAACACCAAAAGTGTTCTGAGAATTTTATTTTTATTTTAATAGGGACGTGGAGTTATATTGTGCACGAACAAAATCACGCATCATACTCATATTGGGTTGTAGAATGAGCCTCTCCTCTTAATTGATCTGAAAAAAACCATTTCATGTATTGGTTAAACTACAATATATTAATATGAATATTGAGATTGTTATCAAAAACCATTCAAAAGCATAAATTAAATATGCAACAAGTTTGAAGACAAAGTAGCAAGGACTCCTACAACATTGTAAGAATTGATCCATGGAGTTGCGTTGATTAAACCATGTTCCAAGCAATTGAGCTCCACTAACAATTACAACTCAATAACTAATGTAGGAATAACATGATTTTTCCCGCAAACTCCACTTCTATGTCATAAATACATTTACATAATTTGGAATCCCTATGGATTCTATCCAAATTCAAGCTTGATCTAGCTGGAATTCCAAAGGGAATTGTACCCATCTTTGATATTCAATTGTATTTAAACAACACACCCATTCAGAG
Organism: Pinus albicaulis; assembly: GCA_034641835.2. Classification (NCBI taxonomy): domain Eukaryota; kingdom Viridiplantae; phylum Streptophyta; class Pinopsida; order Pinales; family Pinaceae; genus Pinus; species Pinus albicaulis. The sequence goes on along the minus strand of CM076575.1, from coordinate 555,930,838 downwards.
ACTCAATTTCATATTAATTCTAGATTTTACATACAAACTAGAATTCTTCAAGAGATCATGGGTGTACATTATTCATACATAGAACATATATACATACACAAATACTCATAAACTATCTTCCTCTCTTGGCCCAATTCTACATTCATTTGGCTATTCTCTCCTTTCCTCACACTTACTCTCTTCTTTTATTGCCCATAGGCTTAGAATAGATAGAATTTAGAAACATCATATATTTTTCTAGATCCTAAAATCACTCCATAAATCATATTTTTCCTAAATCCTAAAATAACCCAATCTAACCCTAGAATCCATCATGCTTTTTAAGGAAGATTTGTTTTTCCTCATGGATAAAATATTTCGTATCTATATCTTTTCTAAAACTATGACTCGTCTGGTTCTAAAAATCATAAAATATCTCAACTCAGAAAATACGATTTATTTATATAGAAGAATATAAATTCTTCTCAAAAGTAAAGACCCCTTTTTGAAGTTTTTTTACATTGAAGACTTAATGGCTTGGAAGCTCTAATGCTCCTGCATCAAACTCCCAATGTAGAAAAATCTCATGACCTCCTAGTCATGTGTCATCAATTTATGAATCCTACAAGATCCCAAACCTTGTGTTGTATTTGCGCATCCATCTTAGCATGATGTTGTCCTACTGCTGATGTTTCCTTCACTTCTCCAGACTTCCAAACTCTACGTTGTTCTCATCCATTTTCCTTATTGATGCAAATTTGCTCAGACAGTTGTACTTTGTTGTTGGGTATCCTTTCCCTCTTCCTATACATTCTCATGATCATCCTCTTCATCAAGATACACAATCTATCAATTTCCTCATCCAAGTTTGTCCTTGATTGTTGAAACTTGCTATCATCTCTCGCTTGTTACTGCACATCTTCTTTGTGCATAGGATTTTCAACACTCTTGGCACACTCTGGTTTATCCACCTGCTTCATTATCTCTTGCTCAAGCCTTGTAACTTCCTCCTCATTATTGTGTTTCGAGACAATTTCCTCTTCTTCCAAGCTCACTTTTACAAGTTGAATATGCACTTTCTGATTTACTAATCTCTCCTCAAGAAGTTTCAACTCTTCACACAAATCAGTAAAATTACCTTGAATTGAATTTGTAAACTTATCACTTATGTCCTTTGTTGACCATTCCTCCAAAAGTTTTTCTTCTTCCTTGAAGTCCACATCTCTTTCCTCTTTCATAAAAATTTCATCCACAATTCCATTAAATGGAATTTCCTTGGTATTGCCTTCATGAGGAAACTATCCATCATCTACACCCGCATGACCCACATTCACAAACATTTAATTAGTTTTAAAATGTTGAGATACTTGGATCTCATCAACTCTTTCATCTTCATCTTCAGCAATAACGGGTCCTTGTTCAGGTTCACAAATGCAAACTTCCATATATGCTACCATGCGCTCTTCTTCCCTCTGATGAATTTTCAACGTGTGCTTCATCTCAATCATCTCTTTCTCAAATGCCTCATCCTTCATCTTCCTCATGCCAACTACTTTGGAATTATTTTTCATCTGCTTGTGACTTCTCTGTGAACCCTTGCCATACCTATCAGTAGTCATTGTCACTTTCTTCTTTTGTGAACTCTCATTGTCCACTTGTGAGCCACAATCTAGCCAACACCTAACCGAGTTATCTCTTCTAAACTTGGCCAGTGGTTCACTTCACTTGAACCTTATTTTTGAACACTCCTTTTTCTTTTGGTTGTTGCATATACCTTTCTCACTTACTGAGAACTTCATCTTGTCCTCTTCCTCTTCAACACTGTTAATTTGTTGTTAGGGTTCTTTCGCAAATTTCTTCACCTAAGAGCTTTGTATGCTCCTTCTCCCTCTGTCATAACTTTACTGTTGTAATGTCCAAGTAAAATTTTAGGGGCTAATATTCATAATTTTCAATGCTTTTTTAAAAATATATATTTTTTAATTTCCATTTTTTCTAAAATTGATTTTTCCAAATTTTATAGTATAAACTTATTTTACCTTAAAATTCGCCAATATTTTGTAGAGACAAATATAAAATCATTAGAAAATTCAAAACTGTTATAAAAGTATTTCCAAACATTTTATAGATTGCATATTAGGGGCAAGTAAGATTCGCTAATGTTTCTAAACTTTAAGATAAATTTCCATCCTTAAAATTTTCCTTGGTAATGACTACTACCTGCACATTAATTAATTTAAAAAAAAAACACAAGACCAATAACTTGACAGATCTCAATAGATCTACTCTTCCATCCTTTGCATAAGTTGTTATGTGTTATGTTCCTGCAAAAACACAAACTTCTCACTAAGATCTATGTTTCTCCAAAGAACATATCTTGCTCTGATACCACGTTGATGTAGGAAAAATATGACTTTTACAAGCTCCACTTCTATGTCATAAAGAATTTTACAAAAATTGGAATCTATATGGATTCTACCCAAATTCAAGCTTTATCTACTGGAATTCTACCCAACTCTATTAAACAATTGTATTTAAACCACACACCCATTCAAAGACTCAATTGTATATTAATTCTAGATTTCACACACAAAGTAGAATTATTCAAGCGATCATGCATGTACATAATTCATACATAGAAAGTATGAAACTCTATTTCATTAATTAAAACACATACATACACAAATACTCAAAAAATCTCTTCCTCTCTTTGTATGATTCTACATTCATTTGTATATTCTCTCCTTTCCTCACACTTACTCTCTTCTTTTATTGCCCATACGCTTACAATAGATAGAATTTAGAAACATCATAGATTTTTCTAAATCCTAAAATCACTCCATAAATCATATTCTTCATAAATCCCAAAGTCACTTAATTTATCCCTAGAATCCCTCATGTTTTATAAGGAATATTTGCTTTTTCCTTATGGATTAAATATTTCCTATCCATAGCTTTTATAAAACTATGACTCATCTAGTTCTAAAAATCACAAAATATCTCAATCTAGAAAACAAAAAATATTTACATAGAAGAATATAAAATTTTCTTAATAATAAAGACCCTTTTTTGAAGTTGTTTTACATTGAAGATTTAGTGGCTTGAAATCTCTAATGATCTGCATCAATAACTCCCATTCCTTTACTCAGAAAAATTAGTTTTCATTGCCAAGATTTGAACTCGGGTCACCCGGGTTGCAAATAAATATCCTACTTGGATTATACGACAATGGAGGGTGAGCGAATCAAATTTAACCTATTGCCTAGCCCTCGTTTCCCTGGATATTCTGGAAACATTTTATCATCTTCCATCATAGTGTTGCAGCAGAAGTGTGGTGCGCATTGATATGCTTTGTATCAGTAGTGGCTTATATTTTTCATTGTGATTATATCTCACCAGTTTTTCTTTCTCAAGTGTGCATGTCCATATTCATCAATGACTGAACTACTACACCCTAATGTGATTGGACTAAGGTGTCTCGAAAAACACATCATTTTGAATCCCAAAAAATAATAAATGTGACCCATCACTGAATGTTCTCTTTCATTCAAGTATATTAGTTAGCATCCATCCCCATAATTATTAAATCGTTGAAACCCAACCTCCCAAAAAATGACGACCCTTCACTGAATGTTACTTGCGTCCCAGTGGATCATTTACCATCTATCACCATAACTACTAAAATATCATTTAAAATCCCAAAAACATACAGATTGTGACCATTCACTGAATGTGAATGTTATTGTATTCCACTGCATTAGTTACCATCCATCCCCATAAATATTAAATCGATAAAATCCAAGCTCCCAAAAAACTGCTACCTTTCACTGGATGTTCTCGCATTCCAATGGATCAGTTACCATCCATCGCCAAAACTTTTAAATCGTTGAAATCCAAGCTCCCATTTCCATGGATAATGATGGATCTATCTTCTTTCATTGCATCACTTGACATTTGACTAGTAACATGGTACTCTGTTTTATTTGTAACAATGTTTGAAGTTGTGTTATTATAAGTTCTTCCCATGAAGGAAAATTTTCAACCTGAATTGATGTTAAATGCTATCTTCCTCTACTTCCAGTTTAGCTAACATGAAAAAAATTCTACCTTCATTTAGTATAACAAATATCACAAACAACATTACAAAGTAAAGCCTGAGAGAGAATAATTTCAAGTGGGTCTCAAATATTCAAGTACCAAATAATTGCAATAGGATGAGAAATTTACGAGGCATGCTTCTTGCACCTAAATACATATATATAGTTTGAAATGAATTTATTTTATATTTATAGGATATATTTTTTCAATTCCTCCAATGTGTCACATTTTCAAGTTCAATCTGTAAAAATAAGTTCACAAAAACTGAATTTATTTCCTAAATGAATCTCTAAAAGTTAGAAATTATATTCATATAATTTCCAAACTTAGATATTAGGATCATCATAAGATTCTCTTTCAATGAAATCTATTATCTTTATAGATATATTTTATATAAACTGTGAAAAACAAAAACAATAGTGCCATACAGAACCAAACCACTTACTAACTAGCTAACAAAAAAACCTAGAAGTAAAACTCATAAGTTGTACCTCCATGTTGATTTGTCTTTCAGTCAAGCCATTGTCCTGATCCACATATACTATATATGCTTTAGGATTCTTGTGAAATGCAGTCACCATGTAGGATTTTTACACCAAAAGGATCTGCAAGGTAACTTTAATAGTTAATTGAATTACACTGAATAACTAGTATCAACAACAATTTATTATTTGAAAACAAACCTCATTCAATACAAAAGCATACTTCGACAACATTATTGTGATTACAGTCTAGTTATCTTTGCCACTTACTTCCACAAGCTCTTAGCTTAATGCGACAACTCATATTTTTTCATCAAACATGTGTCCCTTTTTTAGCTAAAACCCATCTCATGGCCATACGGGCTTCACCCCATGTTGAATACTATTTGTAGGCATGCAAAAAATAAATGTTTGTTTATCTACTAGGGAATAAAATTGACCAATATTGTCCTTTACTCAATCAACTCTATACCAAAGGGGCATACAGAATCAAATGAATGCAAATAGTGAACCAATCAAATATTTCTTGATTGTACAGTAATATGCATTGCTAAAATTCATTCTCTAATTGTTGTCACAACCTAATTACCCTCATTAACAGGTATAGTTTTCGAGAAGGAAAAAACCATCATTTTATATTAAGAAAAAGGAGTACTTACATTAAAAATTGATCTGCAATCTACTATAAACACCACCCTTGACAGAGCTCCTAAGTTACCAGAGTTAACCAAGAGATATACAATATAAAAAGTACAACATCTGCGAAAAGATTATGTATTTTACCCCTTCATAAAACCTAAAAATAATTGATGATAACAGATATATGACAAGAAAACATAACACAAGCAAGAACATGTTTACAGAAACCAAGTGAAATCAAGATTATGTGAAATCAAACTGAAGATGATAAGGCTTGTGGCCTACTGGAATCTAAAGTCTTCTGTGACCGACCATGATACCCTCGTGAAATTTCTCCAGGAATATGTAGCCTTCCTTAGCCTAAATAGATGTCATCTTTCTCATTTAATTCCCTAAGAATATGTTGGAAGACATTGTCTGGAAGTACTTCTTCAACAACATCATTCTATCCATCCAACATTGTAGAAGTAGAGCCTGTAATTTTCCCCTACCTGCCAACCAATCGATCACCACTTTCGAGTCTCCAAAAATTTGAAAGAAAAATAATTTCATAGAAGCAACAATAAATAGTAGGGCCCAAACGACAAAAACCTCAACCTTAGTATTAGTTCCATAACCTGCATTCATCCAAATATGGATAAAAGTGTCTCAAGGAAGAGTGAGGAGACCACTGCAACCACAAGATTCCAACAACTGAGCACCATCAAAATATCCTCTGAAATATGAAAAGGAAATATCTGTAACAAAGACAAAGTGAGGCTTATAAGAGGGTAAATGATGCATATAATCCAAAAAGAAGCCAATATATTGAGGGAGGATCCCGTTGATGTTGACCTGAGCACCCTCGAATATCCACTTATTGTGGACCTTCCATATACCCCAAGTAATGTAGACTAAAATAAATTTGAAAGCCCCTCTATGATGAATCCATTAGTCCATATGTGTCTCTAGTCTGGTTAACATGTATCTTATACCAAATATGTATGATTTAAAACTTTCAAACATCATTGGATGTACACAAGATGTCCCATTCTTGCATTGGATAGGCTAGGCTTTGCAATAAGGGAATGGATGCAGTACTTCCTTTGATCAATTGTTTTCATTGACAAAGTTGTGGCAAACTTATCAATTAAATCTGCCATGCATTCATCATAGACAAGACCTTCCATTTGAAAATGATATGCCTTTCTTGTAGCTTCATCACTTTTTTATAACAAGTTGACTGCATGAGACAATGATACAATTTCTAAAATTTCTTAGAATAAGGTTTTGAATTTCCTTTCAATTCGAGTCCATGCGACACCATCCCTCTTCTTGCATTTCGAGACATATGGTGTCGCGATGTAGTTGGGTATCACAACAATTAATCTAATCTAGTTGGTTATCTAGTTCTTTTCCTTGTAGTTTTAAACGTATGGTGCCATTGGTTATCACATTAGTAAGTCTCGGGTTCGACTCTGGCAACCACCATTCTTTTTCTTCAGTTTTTATTTCAATATCTTTCCGCACAACATTCCACCTCCTAGACATTTGATGCTATGTAGTTGGTTGTCACGATAACTCATTTAACACTAGTGCCATGGTGTAATTGTTTTTTTTCCATTGTAAAAATATACTTTTTTATATTCATTTTGAATCAAAAAAAGTACAATCATGTTGTTGTTTTTCAGAAATTTTCAGCTTAAACAACGAGCTGAAATAAAAAGTAAAATCATGTTGATGTTTTCAGAATTTTTAGCTTATACAACAAGTTGTAAATTTCATCTATGACCTAATAGTCTATAGAAAACTAAAATTACATCTACAACAAGAACAAATTTGGATTTGAGGTACAAATTCGGAAAAAAATGAAGTATTGGTGAGAGGAAAAACATAAAAATATTGAAATTGATTGATTTTATGCTTTTCAAACTTAATCTGAGCTACTATCTCCTCAAAATATTCAACAAGGTTTTGAAGAATTGTGGATCTGATAGGTAGGGGAATAATACTACTGTGTTGAAATTTTGTCTATTTTCTCTTGAATTTGAAATGACAATTGTATATTAAATGCCGAGGGATCCAAGTTAGAACATGAGATCCAAAAGAAAGAGATGAGCATCTTGGACATAACCACTGACAAGCTCCTTTGTGAAAATAGTGCTAGGGTCCAAGGATAAGGTGCTTTTTTATTTGATAGGCAGGGGAATAATACCACTGTGTTGAAAACTTGTCTATTTTCTCTTGAATTTGAAATGCCAATTGTATATTAAATGCCGAGGGATCCAAGTTAGAACATGAGATCCAAAAGAAAGAGATGAGTATCTTGGACATAACCACTGACAAGCTCCTTTGTGAAAATAGTGCTAGGGTCCAAGGATAGGGCGCTTTTTGATAATGCGTCTATTGTTTTGTTAAATTCCTTGTAAACGTGTTGAAATGTGATCTTTAGGAAATTGTTTTTTGCTTTAGTAGTTTTGTGCTTCCAAGCATCCAAGTTTAGAGCCTCCAACTGGGCTTCTCATGCCAACTAGTATATACACATTCAGAGTCACCAAGAATCTTGATGCAATTTATATTTTCTCTCTTAGCTAGCATCATAAGTTCCCAAAGTGCAATCAACTCCACTTTAGTGTTGGTTCCATTTCCAATTCCTATTTCGAATGTGAGAGATCTATTTTCAGGTAGTTTAATCCAGCCTCCCCCACCACATACATAATTTTGTGCAGCACCATCAAAGAAATCCATTGTTAAATCATAGGAGATGGGTGGGAAATGACTCTTTTTAATACTTTTTTATTGTTGGGAGAGGTATTCTCTGAACATAGGAGTGATTTTGGAGGATGAGAGGAGGATATTTATGTTTCCATGCTAAAACATAACCTTATTCTTGAGGTTCCAAATGCCCTATGCGACAAATATGGGAAGGGCATTTAGAAATTTATGTTTCTTAGCCCAGAAGCACAGTAAGTCTTCAAAGGTTGACTGATCTAGATTTTCTTTGGTACCCAAAATTTGCAGGACAAAGTGCCAAACTTTTTTAGATGTTTCACATTTGACAAGGAGGCGATCCACCTCTTCCTCATGTTGTCTGCAAAGGGAGCAACTATTTGGTCCCACAAAACCATGTTTATGAAGGTTCTCCCAAGTCAAAATTTTATTTTGTAAGACCAACCAAGCAAAATATTTCATCTTATTGGGCATATGCCATTTCTAGATAAATATATTCCACCATCTCATTCCTTGAGCCACAATAGTGTGAGCAATAACTTCATAGGATTGTTTGGCTTTAGTTTACCAGATGGGGCATCCTAGGTCCAAATCAATGAGTCCTTTGCATTGTTTAAGTACAATGCATTTCTAATTAATTCCTTAGAAAAATGGTTCCATTCCTCTAATAATTGGCCAGTCAAACCTAGTTCAGTTGCATTCAACCAATAGCTCTTTTTGGGCAAAGAAGAGTCAATTATTCTGACATCTTGCAAGTGGTAGAGTCCTTTAGAATACATGTTAGCCTCTCTCAAATAACAATAATAAATCCAAAATAATAAATTAATTAATTAAATATTCCAAGTTAGGAATATGTGCCTAACTCTTGGGTTGTTCCTCAAATATTGGAGTTTGTTTAGTAACTCCTATCTTGGTGGGTTTTTGGTGAGAAATTATCTCAACCAAAGGAGTCTAAGATAGCACGGACTATCTTAGACATTTTCTCTCATCTATTTAAATTGTAAACTAAATTCTTTTAATAAGAGAGAATGATGAGAATGCCATGAGTATTAAGCCTCTTTTCTGCCATTGTTTTGTCTGGTTTTGTATCTATGTTTTCTGCAATCTGTTCATGAGTTAATTATTTTTTCTTCATGAGTTAACTGTGCTTCTGGGCTAAGAAACATAAATTTCTAAATGCCCTTCCCATCTTTATCACATAAGGCATTTGGAACCTCAAGAATAAGGTTATGTTTTAGCATGGAAACATAAATATCCTCCTCTCATCCTCCAAAATCACTCCTATGTTCAAAGAATACCTCTCCCAACATAATTAAACATAATAGTTTCTTAGCCCAGAAGTCCATATTTTGAAGTAATAGTTATCTTTATATTTGCATTATAATTTTCTAGATTCTCGTTGAGGGTCTACCTTGTTAATTTTATTCATCAGAAACTTCAGCAGAAGTTTTCAGTAGAAAATGATTGTGATTGTACCCATATTTGGAATGGGATGCATACAGTTCCTTTAAAAATGGATGATATTGTTGGTTCAAGAACTCAGAGAAGTGTTCAGTGATCAGTGATCTATCTATCATGCATAAGCTTGCATGCAGCTCTCATGTTCTCTTTGACAATGATACAATGTACACTGGACTTGGGTGGCAAAATTTCTAGTTCTACCATATCAGCCTCAAGGCTTTAGATGTTTATGTTGTATATGATGGATCATCAATTTTTATGTGCCAGTACAACCAGTCAGTGTGAGAGACAGCCAGCCAGAACGAGCTTGAAGGTGAATTTGAAAAGTCTTTGTTGGAGAGATAAGGAATATTTTTATTTTTGTAATTTTTTGGAGTAATAAGGTGATTTTTTTTTTCCATTTGTATTTGGAGAGATAAGGTGATTTTGGAGGGGTAAGTGTTTTGTATTTGGAGTGATTTGTGGAATTTTTTAGAGCAATTTCTTGTTGTAATTCAAAGTATTGGTTTACTTTGAGAGAGATTGAGTCGGTGAATATCCAAATTTTGAAGACAAATTGCTTCTAAAGGTTGTGAGCTTGCCATTTTCATTACTTGAAGGTGGAGATTTCCTATGTACTCAATACTTAAGAAAGATATCATTTTTTGGTGATTGTGTCCTAGATCTGCCCGAAATTGAATAAGGGGATCTTAGGTACACCATGTGTGTTTGTGATGGCGCATGTTTTTTTTATGGCTTCATGTTGTTGTTTTTTATTTGTGTCTAGTTGTGACACATCAATAATTTCTTTTAATATCACATACATAAAGTTCAATATCAGCAAGCACAACACATGTAATGAAATAGCCGCAAGATCAACACATGCATTTGCGCCACTACAACATATAATCAAATATTCTCTACATCAACATTCTACATCAACAATCAAGTTCACTTAGTCAAGTTAATGCATTTCAAAGCAAAGTCTACATCAACGTTCTTGCAAATCCATTTCAGAACTTGTAATCAAATTCATTATTTTAAGTGAATCATTAAAAATTCATTGTTAATGAATTTTTAAGAGAACAAGTGAATCATTAAAATTATTGTAAGCTTTCTTGGGTGCATTGTCGACAGTGTTCGACACCCTTCCTTTAAGCAAAATTAAGTGAATGCATGAGTTTTTTAACTCTAAAGAAAACAAGCAACAAGTTCACATCTCCTGCAAGCGAGCGTGATTATTCATTCAAGCAATTTGCGTCAAGACAGTACAAAGTTCAAACTTTCAAGTGAGCCAGAGTGAAGTTCATCAAAGCAAACAAACAAGTTCAACTCTAACATCAATCAAGCAAGTTGAGATCGACATCAAGCGAGTGTGGCTATTCATTCAAGTGAGCGTGAAGTCATCAACTAAGTCAAGTGAGCGCTTAAACAAACACGATCATCAAGCGAGCGCGAATTCCAGAGTTTAAGCGAGAAAATTCTACAATTCTAGAGAGTGTTCCAAGCAAGCGCAGTAAGCATCAAATCAAGAGAGCGTGCCATTCAAGCCACATTCAAGCGAGTCTGTCATTCAAGTGAAACAGTTCAAAGCACGACATCTCCGACAAGAGAGCTTGATTTCAAGTGCGCAAGTTTAGATGGCGCAACATATTAAGTTGTTAAGCATTCTTCACAGTTTGATCATCTCCAGTGATGAAGACATGGTGCACATCAGCAAAGAAAGTCTTGCTGATCTTTCACGGCATCTACAAAAAACAAAAGAAACCATTGAGTTTCTTCAACTAGAGTTGCAACTTCAAAGGATTGAATTGCAAGAAAAGCGTGATACTTTCAAGATTTTGAACCATCCAGATGATAAGTCATTCATTCCAACAGCTTCAAGTGTCGAAGTTGTTCCAGTTCCAATTTCTTTCAAGCCCATCATCAAACCATGGGAATAAATTAAAAATAACAGGAATCAACACAGCTTAGGATATGTCAATGATAACACCAACTTACATATCCCAGATTATTCCAAGCCAATTAAGTTCGTCAGTGCAAGATTTCTTGCACCACTCACCTCAGCAGGTTCTGAGAAAGTTGCAGACAACCAGCAATGCACGTAACCCAAAGTTGAAGCCAAATAGAATTGCACGCAACCTGAAGTTGAAGTCCAACCGAAGTGTTCTCATTGTCAAATAACCGGTCATATGGAAGATTAGTGTTTTGATCTCCATCCTTGTCGCCATTGTGGCAAGCCCAATCATTCCTCAGAGAAATGTCGCAATCAACAACAAACAGCCAGATTGAAGATACATTATGAATGGATCAACCCTTGGAAATGGTCATCCATAGTTAAACGATTGTCTCAGTTCTACAATCGCATACAATCACACATAGTGCAACCAACAGTGAAAAGATGATAGTACTCTCATGCAGTTGAACAGGGGAGTACACCAGTGTAAAACTCCTACACCTAAAGGGGGGGAGTTCAGGAATACTTTCCAAGAGAAGTGTCTCTCCTTTCAACTGAGAAAGGGGGGAAAATGTCAATGAAATTGACAGTGGTTGTCAGACTGAAAGTCTCGACAAAACCAGCAAAAGCAGCCAGTGGGCATCAACAAATTTTCCAGTGGGCAGTCGACAACAAAGAAGCAGTGAACAGTTTTCAGCACAACAAAAGCAACAGTGAGTTGTTTTTGACATCATCAGCCAGTGGGCTTTGAACAAATTTTGTCAGTGGACAAAGGATGTTGATTTCATGCAAAGGACAGATGGATCCTTTGCAACTTGGCACTTGATGGAGTTGTCAAGCGAAATTCACAGATGAATCATACATACAGCTGACTCATGGTCTCTTTAGATTGCAGTTTTTTAGCATCCAACTTTGGCAGTTTTTCAGGCAATGTTTTTTGTGGATCAACATGAGAACTTGGAAGATGGTTCCTCGTTCTTATTTTGGGTTTGTCATTGAAGGGGGGAATGTTAGCCTCTCTCAAATAAAAATAATAAATAAATTAATTAAATATTCCAAGTTAGGAATATGTGCCTAACTCTTGGGTTGTTCCTCAAATATTGGAGTTTGTTTAATAACTCCTATCTTGGTGGGTTTTTGGTGAGAAATTATCTCAACCAAAGGAGTCTAAGATAGCACGGACTATCTTAGACATTTTCTCTCATCTATTTAAATTGTAAACTAAATTCTTTTAATAAGAAAGAATGACAAGAATGCCATGAGGCTGAAGCCTCTTTTCCGACATTGTTTTGTCTGGTTTTGTTCTATGTTTTCTGCAATTTGTTCATGAGTTAATTATTTTTTCTTCAATACTGGTAGTTGATCAAATATGGGGATGATTTGTAGACTATGGCTCTGCTTATAAAAGATCCCTTGCCTAGAATAACGTGCCTACCATAATCAATTTTCCAAGCTAACTAGTTATAAAGGAAGGGAAAATAAGCTATGAGTGCATTTCAAACAATGGAATCTCTTTTAGCTAGCTTTTTGTCTTAACCTCTAATCCAATCTACCACTGATATATTTTTCAGCTATTTTCTTTTTAATACCTAACTCCAAAGACTCCTACTTTTTTTTCACAAGAAAAAATTCGTAACTTTTCGTTAAGATAGGTTACATGTTACAACTCCAAAGACTCCTACTAAAGAGACCTCTCCAAAGATTTTTAGGGCCAAGGCTTTTCCAAACTAGGCCAAATTTTTAAAACCCCATCCTCCAAGATTTTTTGGAATGGACGAGGAGGCCCAACTAACTGGATGTATCTTTTCATTACAACTTTTACCAGACCACAGGAAGTTGAACATATTTTGTCTACTAGCATTGAGAATTGCTATGGGAATCTTGGCCAAGGATAGCCAGTAGACAAAAATATTTTCCAGAACTGACTTAACAAGAATATATTTCCCCCCCAAAGACAACCAATTGTAACACCATAAATTTATCTTCTATTCAATTTTTTGGATCAGCCACATCTAATCCATTTTATGATAATCATTTGGTTTAGGAAAAAACCAAGACATTTTAAGCCAAATTCTAGGGAAAAGGACTACATGGGCATAAATGATTGTATGGATGAGATTGTTTCAGGACTTACAACATTTTGATAAAAGGAGGATATGCTTAGGTTGATTTCCATGCCCGTGGCATTGCAAAAAAGGTTTATAATTTTGTGGAAGGCCAAGTTCCGACACACAAAATGCAACTGAAGCTCATTGAAATGTCTTCCTAAGGTCAATTCAGACTGAGTGAGACAATGAAAGTCTAAACCAAATACAAAATAAGTACTAAGGACAAGGAAACCACCAAGGGAATGGACCGATCCCCAATGGAGTCATCAATTTTTTTATGCAGAATCTACGAATGCGGACAAAAGTATCTTCTCTAGACCTATTGGCCTGCTCTAGAACAACAAAAAGACAAACAATATATATTTTCCCATAAAATAATTGAACAAGGAGATGAAGCTTACCTGGAATTTGTCACAAGATTAACTCTCTTCTTGGTTTGTACAATTCAATCTTAGCTCTGATCCCTATAATTAGAACCTACACATACAAACACAACAAACCAAAGATCTATTATATCTATGTAGCATTATCCAATCACTTCATTCAATGGATTAACATAACATTGAAAACTATGAACATCAACATCATATATAGGAGAACAATGTACTCATTGTATTAATAGAAATGGAGAGAGTTACAGCCAAATATAGGAGTTGATCATGTAGAGAAACTCCCCAAGTTGACTTGTCATTCCTTACCACAAAGCACACCTCTTATGTCACCTCAATGCATGGAATGATGACTCTCCTTAGATTCAGGGCAACAACATGAGGGTAATCAATCTCCAAAATCCAAACCCTAGCTTATGGATGGAAATAAATATATAGGAGATGATGGTAGGTTAGGAATTCTTATCTATTTACCAATCTAGAGTTGAGATCCACTCTTAATGGGAGGATAAGCTTAAGGGATCAGGAGTTAAATCTCCAAAGTAGAATGAGATGGGATTCAAAGGTCTTATCCAAGGTGAATGGTTGAAACAACTTCTAGAAGCTTCTTGAAGATGAAGCTTCAAAATTCTTTTTATTTTTCCCAAATTTTTAGAATCAACGCACCCTAGAGAGGGACAACCTGCTGATGATCAGTGTAGGTGTAGAGTGGAGTAACCTGCTCTGAACACAATCTCCTAAGGAAGCAGGGTGTGTTGAGCCTTAAAAACATGGAAATGAAGTAGTTAAGCCCAAAAACTTAGGGATTAGGGAGAAGCATGCCTAAGGCTTTGTGCAAGAATGATAACAAAGTGTTGATAGATGTTGATTGATCTAGTTAATAGGCCTATTGACAAGATGTGACAAAATAGCCTATAACACTTCCATTCAACAAGTGTGCCTAACCCATCAACAAAAGCACATCATCCACGAATATCAACAACAACGCATCATCCACCAATAAGAAGTGAGTAATATATTGTAACACATCATCCACGAATAAGAAGCGACTAATATATTGTTTGGGAGATAATTTTATGCCTTTTATATTGTCTTCCTTCTTTCCTTTCTGTAGACGTACTCGGTCCTTCCATCACAAGTAGAAATAGGAGAGGGGACAACGAACATAGTCTAAGTTCTTTGGTGCAGGTGAAGTTTGTATCTCTTTTTCTTCGACTTCAAGATGTAACAGCTGCTGTTTAAAATCTCCTAGAATGGAGCAGTGTCCACTTTCTTTCTTCAACTCTTTTTCAAGTCCGGGCGGCACCAATTCTTTCCCCATGGTTTGCATCCCTTTTTCTTCGACTTCAAGATGTAACAGCCGCTGTTTAAAATCTCCTAGAATGGAGATGGAGCAGTGTTCAGTTCCTTTCTTCAACTCTTTTTCAAGTCCGGGCGGCACCAATTCTTTCCCTATGCTTTATATTGCTTTGGAATAGCTCAGCGGGTTAAGCATGTGGCTGTTAACCACAAGGTCGAAGGCTCAGGCCCTCCTAGCGTTCGCTACAATTCGAAACTCTGCCAAAGAGCTAGAAGCTTATTTTTGTTAGAAAACTTACAGGTATGCGTTTCCCTCAGACCTCTCGGTTGAAGATTTACAGTATGCGTACATGTTATCTATGAAAATGAAAAAAAAATCCATTTCACTGATGCCCTTCATTGAAAATTCCGCAAAATATAGACATCTTGGTTAGAGACTTACAGGTCTGGTTAGAGTCTTTTTCAGAAGGTCTGGTTAGAGTCTTACATGTATGCGTTTCTCTCAGACCTCTCGGTTAAGTCCTCGCGGCACCAATTATTTCCCTATGGTTTGTTTCTCTTTTTCTTCAACTCTTTTTCAACTCGGGAAGCCGTGAATTATTTCCCTATGGTTTGTTTCTCTTTTTCTTCAACTCTTTTTCAACTCGGGGAGCCGCCAATTCTTTCCCTGTAGTTTGCTTCTCTTTTTCTTGAACTCTTTTTCTTCAACTTCAAGATGGAAAATCCGCTGTTTAAAATCCCCAAGAGAATTACGCTGGATCTGTCTCCACTTTCTTCATGTTAGAGCACGCAGCAGTCTCCGCTGGAATAACTCAGTTCGTTAGAGACTTACAGGTCTGGTTAGAGTCTTACAGGTATGCGTTTCCCTGAGACCTCTCGGTTAAGTCCGGGCGGCGCCAGTTCTTTCCCTATGGTTTGAATATCTTTTTCTTCAAATCGTTTTCAAGTCGGGGCGCGCCAATTCTTTCCCTGTTGTTTGTATCTCTTTTTCTTCAACTTCAAGAAGGAACATCAGCTGTTTAAAATCCCCAAGAGCATTAGGCTGGACCTGCCTCCACTTTTATCATGTTACAGCACATAGCCGTCTCCGCTGGAATAGCTCAGTGTGTTAGAGGGTGTGGCTGTTAACCACAAGGTGGGAGGTTCAAGCCCTCCTTATGGCGTTCAATAGACTACAACAATTCTGCGGAAGAACTAGCCGCTTTTGTCAGAAACTTTTATGCCTTTCCCTCTGTCCTCTCAGTTAAAGATTTACAAAGACTTACAGTTATGTGTTTCCCTCAGACCTCTCGGTTAAAGATTCGCAGTATGCGTAGAGGTTACCTATGAATATGAAAAAACCATCCATTTCACTGATGTGAACACTACTTCAAAAATTCTGAAAGAAAACCTAGACGCTTTTGTTAGTAACTTACAGGTATGTGTTTCCCTCAGACCTCTCGGTTAAAGATTTACAGTATTCGTACAGGTAATCTATGAAAATGAAAAAAACATCCATTTCACTGATGTCTCTCTTTGAAAGTTCTGCAAAATACTTGGACCTCTTGGTTAGAGACTCACAGGTATGCGTTTCCCTCATACCTCTCGGTTCAGTCCAGCAGCGCCAATTCTTTCCCTATGGTTACGATCACTTTTTCTTCAACTCTTTTTCAAGTCCTGGCGCCGACAATTCCTTATCCTTCGTTTCTCTTTTTCTTTGATTCTTTTTCTTCAACTTCAGATGGAACATCTGCTGCTTAAAATCTCCAAGCGAATTAGACTGGAGCGGTCTCCACTTTCCTCATGTTACAGCAAGCGACTCCTAACGCTGGAATAGCTCAGTTGGTTAGAGCGTGTGGCTGTTAACCACAAGGTCGGAGGTTCAAGCCCTCCTTCTAGCGTTTAGTAGACTTGGAAAGCTCCTCGACAGAGAGACTTATAGGTATGACGCCTTTTCTGTTAGAAACTTTAGGTATGTGTTTCTATCAGACCTCTCTCTTTCTATTAGAAACTTACAGGTAACTTACAGGTATGTGTTTCTCTCAGACCTCTCGTCTAAGAGCGAGATTAGAAACTTACTTAGACCTCTCGGTTAAACACTTACAATATGTACACCTCTCGATTGCTGTTATGTCGGAGGTTCAAGCCCTGCTTCTAGCGTTTAGCAGACTTGGAAAACTCCTCCAAAGAAAGACTTATAGGTATGACGCTTTTTCTGTTAGAAACTTTAAGTATGTGTTTCTCTCAGACCTCTGGCTCTTTCTGTTAAAAACCTACAGGTATGGGTTTCTCTCAGACCTCTCGTCTAAGAGCGAGTTGCTTTTTCTATTAGAAACTTACAGGTATGGGTTTCTCTCAGACCTCTCGTCTAAGAGCGAGATGCTTTTTCTATTAGAAACTTACAAGTATGTGTTTCTCTCAGACCTCCCGCTTTTTGGGTTATATGTTTTTGTTAGAGACGTAGACCTCTCGATTAAAGACTTTATGTACACCTCTTGATTAAAGACTTACAGTATTCGTACAAGTTTCAAAAATAATTTCCACATCACTTATGACTCTCTTTTGGATACATTGAAAATTCAACAAAAGAACTCTTGATTTACAGTATACTTACAGTTTATCTATTAAAATGAAAAAAATCTTCTAGTTCACTCATATCTCTCACTTTGCATACCTTGAAAGACTTACAGACATAAGTTTTCTTTCTTCCATTTACTGATACGTTCTGTTGGATAAGTTGAAAATTCAACAAAAAAGCCTCTGGTTTACAGTATACATACAGTTATCTATTAAAATGAAAAAATCTTCCAGTTCACTCCCGTGTCTCTTTGCATACCTTGAAAGACCTAGAGGCATGTGTTTTCTTCCATTTTACTGATACTTTGAAAATTCAACAAAAGAACTCTGGGTTTACAGTACTAAAATAAAATAAAAAAACTTCGAGGTCACTTATGTGTCTCTCTGCAGACCTTTTTGCATGCGTTTTCTTCAGTTAACTTATGTGTCATTGCTGGTATTCAGAGTATTTATTAAAATGAAAAATGCGTCTTTCATTTCATTTATATATTTCTGTTGAATGGGATGAAAATTTAATAAAACTTTTCCTCAGAGAGATAGTTTAATCAATTTTCAAATTAGACAAGGAAAATTATTGAAATTTTGGGTAGATTTTAATAAAATTCAAGATTTTGTAAATCCAAGTTATAGTTGCCAAAATTTAATATTCTGGGTGGCTAAAGAATTTTTAAAGTTATAACTGTTAAAATTTAAAATTTTAGATGCCCAAAAATTTTTAAAAATGCTTAATCCATTTCCACCATCAATAACACTTTTCAAATATTTCTAATGCAAAATTTTTTTATTTTTGTTTTAGATTTTTGTTTTTACTAAATTCAAGTCATTTACTTTTACTGTCATGACAAATTTGCCGCTCAATAAACTGAGCCATAAATATATATTTCCATCACCGTTTCACTTATATGTCTATGTCTTTTTTTGAATTGCTTCTATACAGCTTATTTATTAAAATCAAATATCTCTTCCTCCATTTTGGTCTGGTATATATATTATTTATAAAAATGGTTTTTTATTTTTTATTTTAAATAAAATGTTATTTTTTTTACCTGGATTGTTTGCATATAAATTGTAATAAAATGTTAATTTTTTATAGATTATTTATAAAAATTAAAAAGTTTTATTTTATTTTTATTTATTTGTTGCTTTTTATTGTTTATATACAGGTTATTTATCAACATAAATTTATTTTAGTGTTTTGAGAGATTAAATCTCTCAACACTAGAAACAGCATTTTTTGAGTGCAAAATTTAATAACAAATTTGCATATCAAAAGACTTAATACCCCTCTATACCCCTCTATACTTCTCTAAATACTTGGTAGATTCAAAATTAATATAAATATAATTTTTGTTTGTTTTTTAAATATATTTTTAATTTTAATTTTATTAAAACTCTCATAATACATATACTACATGTTTTTTTTTACATGTTTTATAATTTTATAATTTAATTTTTAAAATGATATGCATACCATAATAAATTATATCTACATATATATATATATATATATATATATATGGAGCTACAACTCTTAAGTGGTTACTAACTAAATTTAAACGTAAGTTTTGAAACATCATAAGTTACTAATATGAATCATTGTTATTTAAATCTTTATTATTAATATATTATTTTAAAGTTTGAATTCAGTCTATTATTATTTATATTTTTGTTACATTTTTAATTGACCAAATATTATGTTTTCTTTTTTATTATTTTTTGATTTAAGACTTCACTACAACATATTTTCTAGTGGTTCACTTCATAATAAAGCCAATATTAATTAATTAATTAATTTAATTAATTTGTTTTTGAAAAAATAATTTTAGATTTAATGTTCATTGATATGATGTCATCTCTTTCATAATGGATTGTAGATTTAATGTTCATTGATATGATGGCATCTCTTTCATAATGGATTGTAGAGTGCCTCTCAATTCAACAATAACGAGCTTTAGACAGCAACACAATAAGAATGAAAAAAAGTTCACCTGTTTACTTAAGTTTGTTTATAAAAATTAACATAGGAGAGTGTAATGAAATGTTATATTGTTTTTTATTGTTTGTATTTGGTAGCCATCTTTGTTTTTTTTGTAAGCACATGTATTCACATTATATTAACATTGAAAGATACATATCGTACAGTTTGGAGAACATGGGGGGCAGAGCCCTTCACCTATTGGAAAACTCTACCCCTGAGCGAAGAAACCAAAGATTAAGACAAAGATAATCCTCTGCCCTTGGGATGGGAAACAAAGACAAAAACTTGAAGTACCAAATTGAAATAAGTCATCAAAATGATCAAAATTGTCCAAACTATAAATTGAGTAGCATTGGGCCATCTGTTGACTAGCCAAAATGAAGGAGCCAAGAGGCCAATGTGAACCAACATGGTAAGAACCATGAGAAATTGAGAATTTAATGCAAACATGTAGATGATTCAACCTTCTAGAGCTGGACCAGAGTCGTGCTTGAGGACCTTGTTGCATTTCCCACTTCGCTTGGTTCTCCTAAAAAATGTAGCAGTAGTAGGGACTGGGGCGGGGAGGAGAGGCAGAGAGGACGATTGCAGAGCTAGTTTTGATTCTCTGCGAATAGGAGAGGGTCGACGAGTGGGTGCCATGAAAATGGGGGGAGAGGCCGAGTGGATGGGTGGTGAATTGGAAGTTGAGGGGGTTTGGTAGGAAGGGGACCGAATATTGGGTGGGAAATCAATATCTAGGTCGTGGGCAAACCTTTTGAGAGAGGAGGATGTGTGACTGTGGTAAGATGAGAGCTCCGCTATCAAGCATGTGGTCGGTGACTTCTCCTTCTCGTGCTACTTGAGTTGGTGAGCTAAAATATTGCGGAGTGCCCAAAGTGTAGGTCTGTTGCGGTGAGTTTCTTCCTCCTCTGACTCAAGCACCTGACATCTGATGTGGGGAGGAATGCCATTGTTGAATAGAGCGGTTGTTGCACTATCGGTGGTCAGGGGGCGTCCTCTTCCCCTTCTCCTGGTTAGCACAACGCCCCATACCTCTCTCTCAGCTCATGGTGGAGTGACGAGAAGCGGTGGATAATGAATGAGGCTCAAAGGATGCAAAGGTCACAGGGTTGGCGAGCTGGATGGACCAGGCTCTAAGTTGGGCGATAAGAGGAATGTAGCGCAGAGTATCCATGGAGCAAGGGATTATACAATGGGAGGAGGTGAGTGAAGCAGAAGCTTGGGCATGCTAGAGAAAGCCTCGAGGAGCCAAGCTATTAACTTTAATTCTCATTAAAACCACTTGTGGTATGAGGGGAACAAAAATCGCCAAGTGGAGGGCATCGCCATTCATTGTTGATGCAAGTGGCATGGGGCTCATGGACACCCGGATTCGGGGAGTTTGGTAGCCATCATTATGTCCATTGCATATTTCAAAATATTTTGGAAATTGAACTAGAAAGTTAATTGTTTGACCATCATTTCACTTTGTTCAAGCTCATTCAATTTTCAAAATATTTTGGAATCTGCATAGGTACATCTAATTAATAAATATTGAATATTCAAATATATAAGGTATATCCATTAATACATGCTAAGAATTCAACGAAAAATGTCTTGGTTAAAGACTTGTAAGAATGAGTTCTGTGAGTGGTGTTTTTTCCATAGTTACACATGTATGCTGCCAGGCATTGGAGAGCATGGGGTAGCATGTACCCCATGCTCCACTGCTCTTGGGAGTTGGTAGGAAACGCTCTGAAATTGTCGAGAGCTTCAACAAAGCTTTTTGGGAGCTTCACTGCAATATATTTTTGACGTTTTGGAAGCTTCACTACAATGAATATGTGCAAACTTAGGTGTATTTGACGATGCCAACTTGGGTGCCACTTAAACTAATGGAACTGTGCGAAGCGAATGGTATGTCACCGGGTCTAGATCTGGATATGGGTCTGGAACTAAGCGAAACAACTCGTTTATGGAAAACCCTTCTATCCAAATGAGGATGAGGCCCCTAGCCATTCATGATCTGTGTGATTAGAAAACTATTAATTCTTCTGAGATACGCAGATGGCAGATGGATATAAAAGCATTTAGGCAGATCGTTGGCCACTGGAAAAACCATCATTATTGCCTGTGGTTGAATGGACAAAAGATGGAATACTAAAAATATTTAAAAAATCGTTGAAATTATGAAATATAAATATTATTAAAAAAATAATTTTTAATTTAATTTTCATATTTATTTAAGTATAAAATATATATTTACTTAGAAATTTATAATGTTATTATACAAAATCTCTCTAAAATAACATTGGTTTTAAACTCTATTGTTTTAATGTTTTTTTAATTATTATTAATATATTTTTTTATTTTTCATATATATATATATATATATATATATATATATATATATATATATATATAAGTTCAATAGTGGTGAGGTTACGTCATGGGAGAGGAATTAAACCAATGAATTAACATATTTTGATTTTTTTTTTTTTGCAGTGTTTCAAAGTTCAAACTTTTACATATTTCTTTGTCAGATGAAATTTGATTGACAAATTTTTGATAGAAATAAATTAGTTATTTTTATTTTTTTATTTCTAATATATATTAAATTTTAATATATTATATTATTGATGCTCTCAATTTGATGTTTCTTGTAAATTTGAGCAAACCCCTTACCAGAAGTATCTCCCATTCAAGTAGATCAGTTACCATCCACCACCATAATTATCACCATAATTATTAAATTGTTGAAATCAAATCTCCCATTCTACTATCCACCACCGTAATTATTAAATTCTTGAAATCAAAGCTCCCATTCTGCATGCCATGGACAATGATGGATCTTTCTTTTTCATTATTTAACATTTTTCATTACTTGACATTTCACTCGTAACATAGCATTTTGTCTTATTTGTCGTAGTGATGGATCTATCTTAGCATTATGTTTTATTTGTCAAAGTGATGGATCTATCTTCTTTCATCATTGCATTATTTTGACATTTATTTATTTTCATTGCATTACTTTGACATTTATTTGGCAAGTATTATGTTTTATTTGTAACAATGTTTTAAGTTGTGTTATTATAAGTCTTTCCTTAAAAAATAAAATAAAAAACAAGTTAAAATCCATGTGAAAAGCTTTCTTCTTCTTTTTCCAATTTAGTTAACATGTAGACAAATTTCAACTTTCAATCAATGTTTTAAGTTGTATTATTATAAGTCTTCCCCATAAAGTTAATTTTTCAATGAAATCCATATGAAAATCTATCTTTTTATGCTTACAGTTTAGTCAACATGCATACAAATTTCAACTTTCAATCATTATAGCAAACAACTTTCACAAACACTACATAAATATAGGAAAAGGGAATATTTTCAATGGGTCTCAGATATACAAGTACCAAATTGTTACAAAAGGATGAGAAATTTATCATGCATGTTCTTTGTACCTAAAGACATACATAGCTTAAAAGGAATGCCCTATAAAGGATAGATGTTCTTATTACTCAAAGTGTCACATTTTCAAATCTTAAGTTCACATTAACCTAACTTATTTCCTAAATGAATCTTTAAAAGTAAAAATTTATGTTCATATAAATTCCGAACATGGATTTTAGGATCATCAAACATTTTCCTTTCCATGCAAGCTATCATGTTTATAAATGTATTTTCCATAAACTATGGAAAATAATATCAAGATAATTATACACAGCTAAACCACTTACTTATTATTACCAGAAACTAAAACTAGAAGTATCACTCATTAGTTGGATCTCCATGCTGATTTATCTTTTCTTTTAGTTCTTTAATCATTTTGTTGTTATATATATGATTAAATGGATGAAATTTGCCAAAAAAAGCACTGATTTTAATAGTAAATTACATGTTTTTTTATTGAATATTTACCTAGTATAAATTTTCAAACCAGAATAGACACCTACAATGCTATATATAAGAAAAGTAGTAAATCCTTAAAAAATACCCAATTAGTTACCTATAGACATTACCTAATAATGATGATTTTTTTTTCAAAAACCATTTTAGATATAAGATCAAGATAACCAATGATATTTTAATAAGTTTATATATGCTTAAAACTTATTGTGAAATGCAATAGCCATGTAGGATTGTTTCAACAAGATCCGCTCTGTATCAGAAGTGGCTTCTATTTTCATATTTTACTTGTTTGTCTGTCTTATGTGTGCCAGTGCATATCCATTACTAACTGGAGTGAGACACTTTTATGCGGCAAAGCTTATTTCCCAGGCTATACAGCCATAAATGCCTGGGGGCAATAAATGCCCACCATAGAATTAAAGCAGGTACACCATCCAGTGGTGGGTATGTACTGGCCCGCGCATGTAATATTCCCTTTATTGATCTGATCAAAGTGGATGGAATCGGTCCATGGTATTACCATGGTATTTTCCCATGGTAGCGGCCCATGGTATTTATTTTCGTTTTTCAAGGAAAATAATAAAATAAGGTCCGTCAAGCCTATAAAAGGGGATAAAAGCTAGGCATTTAGATTCATTCAGGTTTTATCTATCTTATTGTGTTTTGGTTGAGAACTTGGCGTGGCCAGTTCTAGCATTGATCCCGGGACGAAAACCTCGTGGTGAATTTTGTCTAGTGGATCCATCCAGGGTTCACGATTGTGCTTCAGTCTTTATTTTTCTCTTTTGATGAGCGGTCGTGCATGCCATTGCAGGGGCTCCTATACTTTGTATGGGCATGTACTATTTTTCTTCTGTTATTAATATAAATAAAGCTACATTTCCATATCCCATTGTGTTCAATGTTTTGTTGAAGATATTTTAGTTAGAACACTTAGATGTGCCAGATCTGTGATAATTTTGATTGATTGGGATATTACAGTGATATCAGAGCTGGTTTTTCTTGCCAGCCTGAGAGTTTGAAGAGGAACTAGTTCTCGGTGATCTTTCATAATCACCCTAGCTAAAACCTCGTCAATTTCTGTGGTCCTCCCTAACCGCCCTAATTGACCATTGCCGAGAAATTACTTGTCCATCATTGGGTTTGATTTGCAAGTCGAATTTTTAATTGTGGAGGTGAACTTTAAAGAGACCGAAACTTGTGAAGCATAAAAGTCGAAGTTGTTCTTGTAGGAGTGATTGTCTTAGTTGCTCACAGTGGAAGGACCAATCTCGAAGATCGTGGTAGCAACCGTGTGCATAAGAGTAGGCCCGAGCTTCCACGAGAGGGGCAATAGATTGCAAGGAAACGTCACCACACCAGGGGCAGCATTCACATCAGGGGAAACATTCACACCAGATCCAAATATGGTCATTACAATGGCTAGCAGGAGATTCAAGGCCATATTCTCATAGGGTTGGGTAGCCATAACCATTCATAACCAAAATTGTTGCATATATAGAAGGTCGAATACATCAAGGAGCGTGTATTAGATCAAGGAGTAGAGGAGACGATTTTGATTGCAGCAAGGCGTGGGACACGAATCTAGGGCCACGAAATCGCTTGTAGAAGACTTTGACATTAGTGCGTCATCCACTTGAATATTGTCGTAACAGCTCCTTGAGCAGGGCCAAAATCCCTTTCCATCCATTAATTCCTACATCAGTCGCATCAGCCCGCAGAGTGCACCATCATCGAAGGAGACAGAGCATCGAGATTGCAGAACCAATGTGCAGAAGATATAGCTGACATTACAAAGGGAGCACTCTCCCACCAACAAGAGGGTCAAAAGTCTGGGCAAAGCGTTGGGACGAGAACATCACGACATAGAGGAAGCTGAAATCACTAGAGGCGTTGAGCCACGAAGCTACTGGCCACTCCCCAGCTAGCAACAAGTCCCACTCACGAACAGTTGTAACCTCATCGCTGGTCCCACAGAGGTTAGCCAGACCGAACAACCGGTGAAGGTTTCCTTGACCGATGGCAAGAATGCATAGTGGTAAAACGTTGTTACATTCGGTGAGAAGAGCGAGGCCCCGTGGCGAAAGACGCTCACCTTGCAGTGTAGATCTCCGGGCTATAAAATTATTCATGGTGCATCAATGCACAGTTGCTGACTAACGGTTTTAAGAGTCCCTTAAGCTCAGAGAACAAAGTATCGCAGAAGTTGCATAGGGCGGAGGAGCTGAGAGACTATTCCTTCCACTTCCAAGGGTTCTCATTCAAATAATTAGCCGCACCATTCTCAGAGCAAGAGCGAATAGGAGTAATTTTTAGGATCGGGCGTGGTTGACCATCCCTCTCTTGATCGATGACAGCGGGTTGAGAGTTGCCACATTTGGGCTATCTCAGGCTCGATTTTTTTTTAAAAGCATCACATTATCATTTCTGGAGAAGTTTCTTTTGTGTGTTGAAGGTTCGAGTGGTTGACCGTCCCTCTCTTGGTTGATTACAACAGGCTGAGAGTTGCCACATCTGGGCTATCTCAAGCTCGATTTTTTATTTATTTATTATTTATTTTAAAGCATCACATTATCATTTCTGGAGAAGTTTCTTTTGTGTGTTGAAGGACAAAATCATCTAGAGTAAAAATTCAACAATTATCTGTGGTCTATGATCTAGCAAGGTGATCGACAACAATTTAAGGAGGGAATACATTTCAGTTGCCTCTCCACTGGATGGAATCGTATGGAGGGAGCTTTGGTCATATATTAACATTGGAGATATAACAATATACGTGTGGGGTTACAAGGGGTTTGAAAGTAAGTTATTTCTTTTAAGCTCGGGTTTAATAGTGGGAGACATAAGTGAAGGGAAAATCATTGATAAGTCTGTGGGTTAAATATTTGAAGGCGTGATTGAAAAAATCTTTTTATGAAGAATTAATATATTCTTGCTTGGGTAGGGAAGTAAATGGACCGTCTTGAAGAAATTTTGGAAAACAACCAGAAAATCCTTGAAGAAATAGTAAGGATATATGGTCCTTTAAGCAACCATACCTCCACAGACCAAAATGATAGTCAAAGCAGGAGACCACTCTCGAAAAGGGTCCATGTCATTCTGCAACAAAAATAACCATGGGAGGTGAAGGAAGGACAATGAAGAGGAGTTAAGCTCTTCGCACTTGGCTCTGAATTGCAAAAAAAAAAAATCAGTCATAGACATTCATAAGTTGGAGGAATTAGACATATGTTTGTCCAAGGTGGGACAACCAGAATGGAAGAAACTCAGTTGGGCTCTCAAACCATCCATGCTTGCATTAATACAACCTAGACTTTGGGAACATCCTGATGAAGAGGTCAGGCTCACAATTGCTTCTTGTATTAGCAGGATTGTAACTCTAACATCACCATTACTGCCCTACAATAATGATCTCATGAAAGATATACTGCAACTGATAGTAGAAGCCCTTCAGGGGTTGATCAACATCATGCTTCATACTTATCAAAAGCGGTGTAGAATTTTGAAACTTATGGGAGAGTTTAGTTTTGGCACATTCATGTTGAAAATGGAATGCGACGAGTTGATCTTTCAGTTGCTCCAAAACTTTTATACCAGTCTTACATAAGCTCACTCAAACCATGTCAAAACATGCATGCAAAAGATTGTGTCTCTGTTCTTAAAAGGAGATGCTGACATATGCAAGATACTAAGATCCAAATCGCTGACCATTTGGAGGAAGGAACCAAAGGTATCACCAGCTTCCTATGATTTAGTCGAGAAATTGGTCAAGAAAAACATAAAATGACTCAGAAAGGTGTT
This sequence comes from Pinus albicaulis, assembly GCA_034641835.2. Taxonomy (NCBI): domain Eukaryota; kingdom Viridiplantae; phylum Streptophyta; class Pinopsida; order Pinales; family Pinaceae; genus Pinus; species Pinus albicaulis. The sequence continues at coordinate 555,903,515 of CM076575.1, read as the reverse complement.
GACTAGGAAGGAGTTGAGAAGGATTGATGGAGAAAGAAAGAACAAAATATACAACAAGAATGAACTAAGGAGGAGAGGACTATGCTTTATTTGCAAGGGACCTTGGGCCCTTAATCATTCCCGTCCAGGTGATAAGAAGAAGGCAACAAAGACAGAACAAGAGGAGATTACTTCAAATCATGGGGAGTATTTTGCAGTTGGGTCTATTGATCTTCAAGATGGTGAGCAACATTGTGACGTTATTCAGGGAGGCTTAGAGGATGACAAGCATTTGGAAGTGCATGAATAAATTCTACCTAATGGGGCAGACTCCTATACAACTGAGTTCATAGATCCCCAAGGGGATGTCCATAAAGAATATGAACAATCAAGTATAGATAAAAGTCCACCAATGAAGCTGTGTTCGACATTTGAAAGGGATGAACATATTTTCTCCACAGATGGAGGAGCCCAGGGAGATTTGAGTGAGGATCCAACCATAGTGAACCAGCATGATGAGTATGATCATGAGGAGAAACATGACAAACATAATGTGAAAAATGAACCATTCCTAGAGAGTTGGTCAAAGGCTCAATTTGATGCTGTGGTGGTTGGGCATCCGGTGTAGACAGATACAGAGACATTCAACACGACACTAGAATTGCCAGTAGAAGACTTTCGGGAAAGGATCATGCACTTCAAGATAGATCTCATGTTGTTGAAGTAGAAAGTCTGGACAGCTCGAGACATTGTCTTACAAGAGAACAGAAAAATTGAGGAACTCATAGGGGTATGTGCCGAATCAACAACCAAGTTGTCTAGTGTTAAGGAGCGACTCAAGTCCCTCACAAGGTAGCAAGAGGAGTACAATTGGGAGTTCGAGAGCGCAACCCTCTACATGAATACATAGATAAGGCTTGCAACACCAACAACCCACCTTTATACATTGGGAAGAGCAGGGAAAAGTTCTCCAAATGCATCATGTTGGGTAACCAAGTAGAGAAGCATGAATTGAGCATCGAACAACATCAACATAGTAGATTTGCAGATATTCATCCTTCCCCAAGTATGGATTGGCGAGAAATTATGAGTTTGTATTCTATTGATAGGTTGATTCTTTGGAGGATGCTCACAGCCGAGGGCATATTGCAGCTTGGGCCCTTTGGTGAGGGAAGTGATGGAGGGTTGAAATGGTACCATAACCCACGGGTCCCAAGATTTAGGTGGTATTGGGATCCAGGAGAATCCACTGGGTGTAGGATTGGCAAAAGAATTGTTTGGGATCCAGGTATAAGAGGATCCATTCAATAGCATTCGACATGGAGGGATGGAATAGTACATCACGTTGCATGGGATCCTGGTATCAATGTACAAATGCTTATGTTGTGGATAGAAGTGGATTGCTTGAGGACAAGAAATATTTAGGCCGGAGGATTTGTAATCTTCCCTTTCTTGATCCAGTCAAAGTGGACGGAATCGGTCCATGGTATAACCATGGTAGCGGCCCATGGTATTTGTTGTCGGTTTTCGAGGAAAATAATAAAATAAGTTCCGTCAAGTCTATAAAAGGGGATGGAAGCTAGGCATTTAGATTCATTCAGGTTTTATCTATCTTATTGTGTTTTGGTTGAGAACTTGGCGTGGCCAGTTCTAGCATTGATCTCGGGACGAAAACCCCGTGGTGAATTTTGTCTGGTGGATCCATCTAGGGTCCACGATTGTGCTTCAGTCTTTATTTTTCTCTTTTGATGAGCAACCGTGCATGCCATTGCAGGGGCTCCTATACTTTGTATGGGCATGTACTATTTTTCTTCCATTATTAATATAAATAAGGCTGCATTTCCAGATCCCATTGTGTTCAATGTTTTGTTGAAGATATTTTAGTTAGAACACTTAGATGTGCCAGATCTGTGATAATTTTGATTGATTGGGATATTACAACACATTTATGGCTGGATAGCGTGGGAAATAAGCTTCGCCCTTTTATGCACATTCTGTCTATTCATTTTAATGGACATCTCGAAAATCTCATCACTACTAGTACATAAAAAAAATAAAAACTACGAGCTTTCATAGAATGTTGCCACATTACAGTTGATCATTTACCACCCATCATTATCACTATTCTTCTTTGCTAGAAGAGCAGTAAAAAAAAAATCACTTATGATCATGGGACCAAAAATTCAGTGTCTAAATAATAATGTGGAGAAATCGGATTTTTGAATAAGGTTGTTGTAGCAACACTCTACGACATTGATGATCATGGGACCAAAAAGTCTGTGTCCAAAGAATAATGTGGAGAAATCGTTAAGAGATCGGATTTTCTGAATAAGGTTGTTGGAGCAACGCTCTAGGACATCGATGCCAAAGAGCTATAAATCGTTAAGAGATTGGATTCTCTGAATAAGGTTGTTGGAGCAACGCTCTACGACATTGATGCCAAATTATGATTTGAGATTTGAAAAAACAACAAAAATAAATAGAATAAGACACCGAAATTATTTATAAAAAAAGAGTTTTATAACAAAAATAAAAGCTATAATTTTTGGTAAATGAAAGAAAAATGAATATTTACTTGAAATCTACTATGACTACGACTTACACATCATATACATGAAAATTAGAGGGCACTGAGAAGAACATTGTACTGTGATGAAAGTGCAAAAGGCATACTTACACATCTTATACATGAAAATTATAGGGCATTCAGAAGAACACTGTAGAGAGAAGAGAAAATTAGAGGGCATTCAGAAGAACATTGTAGGGAGAAGAGAAAATTAGAGGGCATTCAAAAGAACATTGTAGGGAGAAGAGCATTGTAGGGTGATGAAAACGATGAAAATGCAGAAGGCATATTTAATGGAGTGGGTCTATTTCTAATTTGAAAGTGCAAGGTTTCAGTTTGTCTAATTATATGTTAAAGGATTAATTTTTTAGTTTTTTACATAATATTTTTCAAATTTATCATAAATTGATATAAACATTTCAACATAAATAAATTTCAACATTGTTTTACAATATTTATTATATTATCTATTATTAAATTAGATAAACTTGGAATGGTAATATCATTTTTTTCAAATTGCAAAGCTAAAATTTTATTTTATTTTATCTATATTTCTATTATTTCAATAATCAATGAACAAAACCATAAAATACATTCCATTAATGTGAAAATTATTACCCCTATTTCACCTAATTATTTAACATAGTTACTATGATTTATTATTATAAATATTTAATACTATGGTTTATCATTATAAATATCTATGTTAAATTCATCGTTTTCAACAAATATATGTTATTTTGCATTATTATTGAATCTCTCCAAATTATTTAATTTTTTTCCACCGTTTTAACAGTGGTGAAACTCTCTAATATTTTTAACCTATATATTGCAGTAAAATCTCCAATATCACAGTGTAATTCTAATATTTTATGGAAAGAAAACTTTAATTGTTCATATCTTTTCTACCTATTTATCTCATTTGTTTACTTTACTTTTTCATTTTTAATATATAAATATCAACGACTATAAATTTCAACTTTGCGTGGAAACGTAAACCTTGCACATAAAGTTTGTGAATCGTTGGAACCTTCATATCTAAAACAATGAAACCCTTACAACATTGTAAGAATCGATCGATGGAGGAGCGGCCATTAAACAACGGTCCAAGTAGCAATTGAGGTCTGCCAATAACTACAGATAGATAACTCCCTTTCCTTCAATGGAAAAATGAATTTTCCGTTGCCGAGATTTGAACCCGGGTCGCCTGGGCGGAAAACAGATATCCTACCCAAATTAAAAGACAATGGAAGCAACCGTTCAATTGATAATCGCCTGGGCGGAAAACAGATATCCTGCCCAAATTAAAAGACAACGGAAGCAACCGTTCAATTGATAAATAGAGTTTAATCCACTGTCTAAGTTCTCTGAAAATTCCGGAAGTACTTGAATATGTGCAATCAGAGTGGCGCAGCGGAAGCGTTGTGGGTTATGAGTTTAATCCACTGTCTAAGTTCTCTACGCATTCAGGAAGTATTCAAATATCTGCCATCAGAGTGGCGCAGCGGAAGCGTGGTGGGCCCATAACCCACAGGTCCCAGGATCGAAACCTGGCTCTGATATCTGCATTATCAGTAGTGGCTTCTTCTCTTCTATTTTGGCATCCCAACAAAAACTGAACTATTTTGCATTTTGATTATATCTTACTAGATTGTTTGTCTCAGCTGTGTCCATATCCAACAACAAAAACTGAACATTTTCATTATATCTTACTATTTTGCATTTCGATTATATCTTACTAGACTGTTTGTCTCAGTTGTGTCCATATCTCTCTTCTATTTTAGCATCCCAACAAAAACTGAACTATTTTGCATTTTGATTATATCTTACTATTTTGCATTTTGATTATATCTTACTAGATTGTTTGTCTCAGCTGTGTCCATATCAAACAACAAAAACTGAACTATTTTGCATTTTCATTATATCTTACTATTTTTCATTTCGATTATATCTTACTAGACTGTTTGTCTCAGCTGTGTCCATATCCAAGAGAAACTGAACTGATACACATTGGATTTTCGAAACCTGGCTCTGATATCCGCACTATCAGTAGTGGCTTCTATTTTGCATTTCTATTATATCTTACTAGATTGTTTGTCTGCACTGATACACATTGGATGTATCAGCAGCGGCTTCTATTTTGCATTTCGATTATATCTTACTAAATTGTTCGTTTCAGGTGTGTCCATATCCAACAGAAACTGACCTGATACACATTGGATTAAATTGTCTTTTCGATTTTATCTTACCAGATTGTCCGTCTCGCGTGTGTCCATATCCAACTTAAACTGAACTGACACACGTTGATGCTATTGGATTAAAGTGTCTCGAACACCAATAAAGAAAAAATGTTGACCCTGCACTGAATGTTAGCATTCCGTAAATCAGTTACCATCCATCGCCATAACTATTAAATCGTTGAAATCCAAGCTCCCAAAAAATTGTCACCATTCACTGAATGTTCTCGCATTCCAGTGGATCAGTTACCATCCATCGCCATAACTATTAAATCGTTGAAATGTCCATTATGCAGGCCGATCGTTGAAATGCCTATTATGCAGGCCATGGACAGTGATAGATCTATCTTCTCTCATTGTATTGCTTGACATTTAAGTGGTAACACAGTACACTGTTTTGTCTTCTTTCGGTGAAATCCAGGCTTCCAAAAAATTGTCACCCTTCACTGAATGTTCTCGCATTCAAGTGGATCAGTTACCATCCATCGTCATAACTATTAAATCGTTGAAATACCCATTAGATAGGCCATGGACAGTGATAGATGTATCTTCTTTCATTGCATTGCTGGACATTTCACTAATAACATAGTACTCTGTTTTATCTTCCTTCATTGCATTGCTTGGCATGTAACTGGTAACATAGTACTCTGTTTTATCTGTAAGAATGTTTTAAGTTGTGCTATTATTAATCTTTTCCAAGAAAACAATTTTTGGACACTTAATTGGTAACATAATACTCTGTTTTATCTGTAAAAATGTTTCAAGTTGTGTTATCATAAATTCTTCCTAGGAAGGCAATCTTTCAGGCTGAAAAAATGTGAAATATTATCTTCCTCTGCTTTCAGGTTAGCCAACATGAAAAAAATTCTCAACCTTCAGTCATTATAACAAACATCACAAACCAAAAACATTACAAAGTAAAAGTAAATCCTGAGAAAAGGGAAATTTTTCAGATGAGTCTCAAATATACAAGTACCAAATAGTTACAAGAAGATGAGAAATTTATCATGATTGCTCTGTGTATCTAAACACATAAATAACTTGCAAGGAATTTCTTTTATAAATAGAAAATAAATATTCCTATTCCTATTAGTGTTATATTTTCAATTCCAAGCTTTATACCATAACTTCACAGAAACCAGACTGATTTCCTAGATAAATCTCTTAAAATCAGAAATTATGTTCATACAATTTTTACTTGGATTTTAGAACCATCACAAGTTACCTTTCAATGCAAGCTATCATGTTTATAAATATATTTTCTATAAACTATAAAAAAACAAAAACAATATAATTATACAGACTAGCTAAAAAAAAGCTCACCAAGCATCACTCATCAGTTGTACCTCCATGCTGATTTGGCTTTCAGTGCTTTTAATCATATTGTAATTATTTGGTAACCCCAGGACGTCAGTAAAATTTCAATTTCAATAACTTTTAGTGTCCCTGAAGGATGAAAGATTTTTCGAAAACAGTTTTAGATCTAAGATCAAGACAACCAGTGATATTTTGGAAAGGCCAATGCCCCCGATCAATACACTAGATTATTGTAAAATGCAATAGACATGTAAGATTGTTACAACAAGAGGATTTGCAAGATAACTTTAATGTTTAATTCAATTAGACTGAATACTTAGGAATTAACAACAGTTTCTTCTTTGAAAACGGACCTCATTCAATACAAACGCATACTTCCACAACATTATTGTGATTATATTTAGTTGTCTTTACTTGTAATATTCCTAAATTAGCATGCAGCTAATTGGAATATTAATTTTTGATTAATTTTGGCAAATCTTAATGTTGGGTGGAAATAAAAGAAGTGATGGGACCCACAACTGACACTTAGGAAATAAAGTCTCCCTAAAGTTACTTAGGCAAATATCAGATGACAGCGTGGGGCCCATGAGAGCCTAGTGAAAGCGTGAGGGAAGGGGCAGCGTGGATAGCGTGGGCCCATGATAGCGCAGTTGAGTGGGGACAGCGTGGCCAAGGAGGGACAATGCAGTTTAGTGGGGCCCGGGTGAGAGCAAGGCTCTCAAGCATAAAAGGGAGAGAAGGCTCCTCATTCTCAGATTTGGATTATGCATCTATGTTTTATCTATTGACATTGAGCACGCTTTTGCTGTTGAGCGAAGTCTGCAAGTGTTGTTTAGCACACCAGGTGTCTCCGAGTAGAGATCCGAACCTCAGCCCCGGGGGACTCGAGTGCCTGCTCGGGTGAGGAGTTTTATCTTTTGATTTTCAGGTGAGAGTCGTAGCATCTTCAGCCAGGGATTACGCACTTGCTTGGGTAGCGCAGTCTTGAGGAGAGATTACGCAGTTCTTGGAGGAGGTAATGCCGGGGGCAGAGATTCATCAGGGGATTCAGCCCAAGATAGTGAGAAGGGATCAACCCTTAACTATTCCATCATTTTGGTAGAGGAGGAGGCCATTATTTGCATGGATTCATCCAGGGCCAGTGTACTCCACCGGGATAGTGCTATTCCTCAAGGGAGGTGATTTTTCGTGGTCATCCATTCTGAAATCCCTTGCTGGGCTTTTTTGGGTATTTGGAGGAGAGCTCATCTCGAGAGTTTCATATTTTTCTGAGTAGGGGAACAACCCCAAAGAGCCATCCCATTCCAGCAGTAGCAACAGTTCGGTAGCAGTAGCAGCAGCATTCTGGAGATAACGTAGTCACTGATAGAGCAACCATTCCTTGAGCATTTCTGAGAGTATTTCCAGCTTGCCTTGTGCAAGCCAAGGTGCCATCATTCTGATCACCTATGTACCTATTGTATCTTTCAATTATATAATAAAATGGCTAAGCGTTCTCCATATTTTGCATTATTTATGTGATGTCTCTCTATTTGTTGTAGTTTCTTGTTTATGATTGCTTTATATTGTTGTTTATTTCTACTCGGAATATTACAGTGGTATCAGAGCCCATAGACTTGGCTCAGCCTATGATGCAGAATGTCTATGACACCAGCAGGAAAACCATATAACACTTCCTGGAGAAGGAAGTACAAGGACCGATGGCAGGTGAGAAAGGTGAAGGAAGGGAGTTCGGGGAACTCCTAAAATCTGTGCAGGCGCTATCGAGGAGAATAGAAGAGATGGGGAAGAAGTTTACCGCAGACAAGAGGCAAAGAGAAACCCCAAAAAGGTTTCAAAAAGAAGAAGGTCCCAGTACTTCTTATCAGCAGCAAAGAAGACCGGAGAAGCAAAGAGCTTCACATTATTCCACTAGATCCACTTTCTTTGATGAGAAAGAGAACTGGTCTGAATTTGATGAAGGCCTGGGGCATGAGACCCTAAGTGAATATATGTCTAAATACAAGTCACAACCTAGAGCATTGAAGGAGAATCTTTCTCTCCAACAGTTTCTGCAACTCAAGGAAGAGAGGAGATCCAAGTTCTTCTTGCCTACATTTGATGGATCTTCCACAAGCACATTGAGGGCTTGGAGGGAAGAATTTGCTACCTTTTTTCTGAAATATCCTATATCAGAAAGAGAGGCTGTGGAGTTTGCAGCGCTGCACCTAGATGGTGAAGCAAGAGATTGGTGGTTTAGTCACTTGTCCCATATGAAAGTATCTGTTTATGCAGATTTTATTCAACAACCAAAGAAGAGGTATGGTAGAGAGAAACCAGAGACATCTCACATAGTGACATCTCCCATCATCAAGGAGATAATACATGAAGATCTAAAAGAATATGTCCTCATTATCACTCAGGAGTAGGAGCCTCTACCACCACCAGCAACAGATGTACTTACATCAAGAGGAGGATCACTTGCATCTTTGCAAGATGGTCTTGAGTTCTTGACATTTGGAACCCCATGCGTTACTCATGAGATGCATGATGAGGAGGAGACAGATACCAACGATGTTACATTGATAGAAGAGCTTTGAGAAACCATCACTCTTACCAGTAGTTGGAGACACCATTGTCCTGGTTGGAGGAACTCTTGAGATCTTGCAAGAGGTTCCCACACATCAGTTGATCCAAGGTATGCAACCTGTTTCATCTCATATTGTTTCAGTACCTCTTATTGAAACTTATGGGGACATGCCATTAGGGCTATTGCATGACCAAGGGTTAGAACAACATGCTGATTTGGAGAAACATCATATCACTGCGCAGAGGACCCTTGATCTAATCACGGAAGAGATGAAGAACCGTCCTAGTTTGTCATTGAGGATCCACGCCATGTATATCACTAATGACATTCAACAACAAGAGGCATGGTTGCCCTGGTTATTGATGAGAGATGTCTCACAACAGGTTGCACCACTCATAGATCCAGGAGGAGTGGGAACCTTGGGAGGACTTGACACAACGCAAAGAGTCTTGGGTAGGCTTGAGGAGGAGGGAGACATTCTCCCAATATGAGTATTACCCACTCTCACCACACATCTTGCGCTGAGAAAAGATGTTTCAAGGATGTATGGCACCATCATGGTGCAAGGAGACCACTCCATGGCTTTGGAGAATCAGAAGATACTTCCCCATAGGGAGGGATCTTCCACACATGGTAGAGGTTGGTGGCCACTCATGCTTACATTGGCCAAACTCAGAAAGTTTTTGATGGGCGATAGCTTCCCATGGAAGGCTAGCCTCCAAAAACTTCAACCTTCACTAGAGCATGAGCAGCTGCAGGAGGAGCAACAGAGGCAAGATTGCAACATCCTGTTGTATGACTTTGGCATGGGAGATGTCAAAGAAGAGGGTAGCAACATGACGATGTTATACATTGTAGATCAACAACGTTGTCATTATTGAGTATTGATCCTTATTGGAGATCCCAACTGTTGGTGGAATACTCCAAGGATCTCTTTTCATGCAGGATTATTGATAGCTTGTTATCAGATGAGAGATATTCAGTGAGAGATGGGGTCATCTATATTCAAAATAGGATCTTCTTGACTAGAACCTCTAAGCTCAAGGAGAAGCTACTTCATGCAGCATATGAAGGTTTGCTCTCCAGCCCCACTGGTTTTATAAGAGCATACCGTACTATCCTGGAGGGATTCATTTGGGAAGGCTTTAAAGGAGAGATGCAACATCATATGAGGAGATGCATGGATTGTTTGGAGGTTGAGGAGAGACATAACTCTTTGGTAGAGTTATCACAACCACTTCCTTTCTCATTTGGAATGAGAAGAGGCCCATCTATGAGCCACTTCACTAGCTTGAACAAAGTACGTAGTAAATGTTGTATTTCTGTACATCATGATTCACTTATTATGTATTTGTATTTCCTTACCATTCATGTGCAGGCCATTGCTACAAGGAGGGGCACTCTTTCTTATAGACTTCATGGTCTACTTGGGGCCATAAGCAGTGATGATGATGGCCACTCCCTAGGGGATTTTGGGGAGATTATGTCTTATTCAGGGTGTGCTCAATTTGCACCCCACAGCATGCACCTTCCCCAAGCATGTGAGAAGATTGGAGCAACAAGCAAGTGGTTGGGAAACCACTCATCATGCCATATTCTGATGCAGTTAGGAGTCAAGCTGCGCTGGTTGCACTTGAGCGACCATTGTCCTCCTCCGTTATTACACATGGTAGCTAGTATGACTCTGATTATGATCTCATATGTTGATGATGTCCTTATCATTGTTGTGGGCATGATAGGAGAGATGATACATGGATTGGGTGTGCCCATTAGAGAAGAGACTCTCCACATTTCATATGCCTCATACTTCAAGGAGAACATTGGACAATCCATGATTGCTACATTTGACCTCTTGTTTCCATATGAGGTGAGCCATATGGTTAACTTGAGCACTTGGGAGGTGCCTCTCATGAGCATTTGGGAGGAGTTTTTCTATGAATTGCCATTCTGGAGGGTGATTCATTTTGTATGGATGATAGCTTTGGGATGGGAGCTTCACATGGGAATGAAGGATCCCAATATTTTTCTGATTCCATGCCTGAAGAAGGCCTCTAGACAACATATAGTTGCCTCCATAGAGATCCCACCTTTTAATGATGAGAGGCATTTGGATTTATCACCAAAGGCTTACTTATACACTTGTGAGGAGCAACTTGGGGACATATTGATGAGATAGCATCTTGTTCATTGGAGGAACTTATCATATGAGGATGCTACAGGAGGAGGAGAGGAGGCTCTTCAATTCTATGCTACAGGAGGAGGAGAGGAGGCTCTTCAATTCTATGCTACAGGAGGACAAGCAACATTTGGGAGGGGAGGATTGTAATATTCATAAATTAGCATGCAGGTAATTGGAATATTAATTTTTGATTAATTTCGGAAAATCCTAATGTTGGGCAGAAATAAAAGAAGTGATGGGACCCATAACCCACACTTAGGAAATAAAGTCTCCCTAAAGTTACTTAGACAAATATCAGATGACAGCATGGGGCCCATGAGAGCTTAGTGACAGCGTGAGGGAAGAGGCAGCATGGGCCCATGACAGCGCAGTTGAGTGGGGACAGCGTGGCTAAGGAGGGACAACACAATTTAGTGGGGTCCGGGTGAGAGCAAGGCTCTCAAGCATAAAAGGGAGAGGAGGCTCCTCATTCTCAGATTTGGATTATGCATCTATGTTTTGTCTCTTGACATTGAGCATGTTTTTATTGTTGAGCGAAGTCTGCAAGTGTTGTTCAGCACATCGGGTGTCTTCGAGCGGAGATCCCAACCTCAACCCCGGGGGACTTTGAGTGCCTGCTCAGGTGAGGAGTTCTATCTTTTGATTTTCAGGTGAGAGCCATAGCATCTTCAGCCAGGGATTACACACTTGCTTGGGCAGCACAATCTTGAGGAGAGATTACGCAGTTCTTGGAGGAGGTAGTGCCAGGGGTGGAGATTCATCAGGGGATTCAGCCCGGGATAGTGAGAAGGGATCAACCCTTAGCTATTCCAACATTTTTGTAGAGGAGGAGGCCATTATTTGCAGGGATTCATCCAAGGCTAGCATACTCCACCGAGATAGCGTTATTCCTCAAGGGAGGTGATTTTCCAGGGTCATCCATTCCAGAATCCCTTTCTGGGCTTTTCTGGGTATTTGGAGGAGAGCTCATCCCCATAGTTTCGTATTATTCTGAGCAGGGGAACAACCCCAAAGAGACATCCTGTTCCAGCAGTAGCAGTACTCCGGTAGAAGTAGCAACAACATTTTGGAGATAACGCAGTCACTGATAGAGCAACCATTCCTTGAGCATTTCTGAGAGTATTTCCAGCTTTCCTTGTGCAAGCCAGGGTGCCATCATTTTGATCACCTTTGATCACCTTTGTACCTGTTGTATCTTTCAGTTATATAATAAAATGGCTTAGCGTTCTCCATATTTTGCATTATTTATGTGATGTCTCTCTATTTGCTGTATTTTCTTGTTTATGATTGCTTTACATTGCTATTTATTTCTACTCGGAATATTGCACTACCACTTACGTCCATGAGCTTTTAACTTAATACTACTGCTCATATTTTTTCAGCAAACCCACATCCCCATTTTTAGCCAAAACCCATGGCCATACGGGCTTCACCCCATGTTGAATATTATTTGTAGGCATTCCAAAAATGAATGATTGCTTATTTGCCAGGGAATAAAATAATCCAATATTTTATTTTGCTCAATCAACACTATAAAAAGGTCTTAAAGAATCAAATGAAGTCAAGTAGTGAAAGAATGAAATGTTTCTTGAATGACCAACATGATGCATTTGCAAATGCGAATTTCCTGTATTGATGTCACAAACTAATCAACCTCACTAACAAGTAACAAGTATATTATACCACGTATGTCAGATTTAAACCTCTCTAACATCCCTTAGATGTCCCATTCTTGCTTTTCCTAGGCTTGGCTTTGCAAGAAGGGAATGGATGCAGCACTGCCTTTGATCAACTGTTTTCATCTACAAAGTTGTGGCAAACTTATCAATCAAATATGCCCTGCATTCATGAGAGACATGACTTTCCATTTGAAAATGACATGCCCCACGTACAACATGAGATGAGATTTTGTTCTTGTAGCTTCATCAGTTTTTCCTAACAACTTGATCTCTTGTGATAATAATACCATTTCTAAAAATTTCTTTAATAAGGTTTTGAATTTCCTTCAGGTTCGAGTCGGGAGGCGATGTGTGTTTTCTTGCAGTTTTAGATATATGTTCCATAGTATAGTATGTTGGTTTTACACATATCGGGTGTCGTGGTGTAGTTGGTTATCACGTCACTCTAACACACTGAAGGTTTGTGGTTCTAGTTCGGGCGACGCCATTGATTCCTTCTTTGCATTTTGCAAAGCTTTTTCTAATGGATAAGAAAACATAAATGTTGTTCAAATTTCACATTAAGAAACAGAGATCGGTAATATCAGGGATGGAATTTGACGGGCATTTTTCCCGTATTTGAAGGCTGGAATATGTAGATACCAGTTTTCTCACACGTGCTAGAAAGGACGGAAAACGTAATTTTGACTTTTAAAAAAAAAATCGAAAACATTTTTATATGTCTATTTTCCATTTACCAGAGTTTTAGTAAACTTTTCCATTTACTAGCTGTTTCTTAAATTTGACTCTCTAGCTTTGCGCTGCCAAATTCCAAATTTAGAGAAACTACCTTCATTCCCAAAAAAAATAAAGCCCGTGGCCAGCCTTCAGCTAAAGGATCCAGTTTCAATGGTGAGTCGCGGTCGGCCATCATATCAATGCATCAACCAGCAGAGGCAAGGGTGACTTAGTGAGCAGCCATTACTACGAGCTTGGAGCTTGGGAGCAACTTATGGCTCTCTTACAGTGAATAGTCGAGGGGGGCCTGCCACCTGGTAAGTCCAACATGTGTTGCGCCCTCAATGCGTGGTTTCATTATATTTCCTCTGTTGTTTGGTTCTCCATGCGCTGTAACTTAATTTTCATAGTCTAAGGGAGTATTCTCATCAAGAGACTGCTCGAAGGAAAATCCTTCTCTCAGAAGTAGGAAACTTTGAATAGAACAAGGGCCTGTAACTCTGTGGGTCACTCTCACCCTTAATACAAGGTTCCTGAGCATTTAGTTCTCAGGCACGCTCTAAGAATGGAAAACAGACTGTCAGAAGTTTAGTCTTTTCATAGATATAAGACGGTGTATGGGATAGTTTTTTTTGAAGTTTAGTCTTTTCATAGATACAAGACGGTGAATGGGATAGTTTTTTTTGTAGGTTGGAGCTAATCTCCGGAGCTTGGAAACCCAAACCATGCCCTCAAAAGATTATGGGGAGATCTTACTTATATTTCTCCTTGTTCTTATCGCTTTGTATCTGTTCTTTCAGATTTTTCATTGATTATTTTTTTATGAATACTTTGTCTTGCAATCCTCTTATATTTGGGTTGAGGTGTTGTTGCAATGTGATTTGGAGATGTTAACAAATTTCAATTTATTTCAATTTTTTGCAATTTTGTAAATGCCTTTTTGAAAATAGAAAATGTCATGTAATTTTATTTATTATTTTAATTATGTATGAATTTAACCATACATTAATTTTCGAAAATATTTGTTATTCACAATTCTCTTGAACAGTTATGAACTATCAAAATTGCAATTTAATAAAAAATAAATTGTAATTTAAAAATTCAATAAACCATGCGTGTCATATCAACTTTATGTCAAATACTTTCCAATGTACATTTTTTTTACTGTCGCTGGTTTTTTTGAAAGTGATCTACATCTATTTTCTTTGTCGTAGTCTAAAAACCCACAGAATAACCCAGAAATTTAGGTAAGATTCTGAAAAATTCCGGCAAAGATTTATTAGAATCTTGTTTACAATTGTTACACTTCAGTGTTTTGGGTGCCCTAAGGGTTTTTGATAGTGCTGAATCCATTTCCACTATCAAAAATGCAATTCAAACACTCCAACTACCTGATTTTTTTTATTTTTTCTTACCAGATTCCAGCAAAAAACTACCGTCCGGGCTATTCTGTTGCGTCGGTAGACAACTCCATTTTATTTTCATTTCATTTAATATTATGTTAAACGAAGAGATTGGAGAAGAATAGATTTATAGGGTTATAAATAGTTGTTTTCTTACATCGTTTTCCTTTTCCCAATGAATGAAAGTGTGCAAAGAGTTAAGTTTAGTTTTGGATTGTAGTGTAATGGTATTCGAAAATCGAGAACGGTCATGTTGTTTTAAACCTCGTAGATGCTCAATTTTGGTCTTTGTGTGATTTTCTCGAGACAGAAATAGACTCTAACCATACGACTATGGGTGACACAGAAGTACAAATTCCCTACAAGTTGGATTTGGGGTTTTCTGGCCACTCTAACCATACAACTATGGGTGACGCAGAAGTACAAATTCCCCGCAAGTTGGATTTGGGATTTTCTGGCCACATAAACTAGGAGGACAATTGATGAAATAGCCACGTTAGCTAAGGCTGAAAACTGTACCACCAACATTTCTTGTCTCACAAAAGCTACCAGTCTTCTTGGACCATAGCAGTGAAAAGGTAGATGGTCTCTATTTTTTACGTTTAGTTTTAGTTATCCAGATGAAATATGGTGCATTTAATGGTTTCTTTTTAACTATGTTATTGGAGGGTAATTTTTTAATCAAAACTTTATTGGTGAAGGGTTAATTTATTATGAAAACATCACTAATGAAGGGGAAAATTTTAAATATAGTGTTTCTTGAAGGAAAGCATAATGACCCAAAACGTCAAAAAAACATTCTGTGACGGGTAAGGAGAAATACAAATGCCAACCCTGATCGGTATAGTCATGTTCAGAAATAGAAAACTTAAATAAGTAAACTAATGGATAATCAATATAGTCATGTTTAGAAATAGAAAACTGAAATAAGGAATAGAGCATGAGAACTATCCAAAAAGCTAGACAAGGTGTTTCGTTAAGCTAGACAGGGTGTTTCTTTTGGATTGATCGTATTATGTATATACGTTATTTATAAGAAGGAAATAAATCTTTTATCTCACATTATTATTATTATTATTATGTGTTTCTAAATTGATTGTATACAAGTTATTTATAAAAAGGAATGTGTGTTTTCTTTTTTTCATTTAATTTATACAAATTATTTATAAAAAGAAAAAAATCTTCCATTTCACAAGAAGTGTGGTTTTTTTTTTATATGTCATTTATGTGTTTCTTTTGAATTGATTTTATACAAAATATTAAAAATAAATAAATAAATATGTCCATTTCAGTTATATGCCTCTTCACAAGATGTGTTTCCTTTCCTCCATTTTGCAAGACGCATATTCCTTTGGTCTTCCATTTCACAAGACTTATAGGTAAGTGTTTTCTTTCTTCATTTCATTTATGCTTTTCTTTTGGATTGATTGTATATAGGTTATATAAAAAAATAAAAAATAAATCTCCATTTCACTTGTGTGTCTTTTCACAAGAAGTAAATCCTTTATTTTACTTAAGTGTCTATTCTGGATTGATTGTATACAACTTATTTATAAAAATGAAAAAATCCTCCTCCATTTCACTTATGTGTCTCTTCCCAAAACTTACAAGTATGTGTTTTATTTCTCAATTTCACTTATATGCCCCCTTCTAGATTGATTGTATACAAGTTATTTATAAAAATGGAAAATCCTTTCTCCATTTCACTTATTAGTTTTTCTGAATTGCTTGTATACATGTTAACTAAGAAAAGAAAATTATAATGAAATATTCTCTCTCTTCTGGATTGATTGTATCCAGGCTACCCATTAAAAAGAAAAAAAACATCCATTTTACTTATGTCTCTCTTCTCAATACCTTGAAAATTCAACAAAAAATCTGTTTGTTAAACACTTACAAGTATGTGTTTTCCTCCTCCATTTCACTTAGGTGTCTCTTCACGAAACTCACAATAATGTGTTTTATTCCTCCATTTTACTTATGTGCTCCTTCTAGATTGATTGTATATAAGTTATTTATAAAAATGAAAAAAAAAGCTTCTCCATTTCATTTATGTGTTTTTATAAATTTCGTGTATACATGTTATCTATAAAAAAGAAAGAAAAAAATTGTAATGAAATGTTATATCTCTTTTGGATTGATTATATCTGGGTTATCTATTAAAATGAAAAAAATCTTCCATTTTACTTGTGTGTCCCTTTTAAATACATTGAAAATTCAAAAAATGACCTCTTGGTTAAAGTCTTAAGTGTCTCCTCTAGATTGTTTGGATACATGTTATTTATAAAAATGAAAAAACCATCCTCCATTCACCCAATGTATTTTCCAATGTTAAATTTATCATTATTAGGGGTATGGAACTTAAATGTCGGCAATGTCAGGAAAACTATCAGAAATTATTGGGAAATTTTAAAAAATACAAAAATAATTAATTTTTTTCAAATTTGTAAACTTCTATAGCAACATCAACATCAAACAAACACATTGTCACATAAATATGAAGATAAATTTGCTATATAAAATGTACAATATGTCAAGTGGTACATCACACATTGATACTGAAATATGATATCTGTATTGAGTCACAAATCCTAATAAGATAAAATAAAATCACATCAAAACAAAAAATAAGTGTATCTCATGAGATGATCATCACGAGGCATCTAGATACTACAAGGTTAATCATGATGCACTAAGACATCCACGATTCTCTCTACCCCTTTCACGGGTTAAGATCATCGATGTCATTCTTCCTCTAGAAGCAATAGTTGGACATGTTGAGCCTAAGCCTGAGCCCAAGGTGGAACTTGAAACTCTTAGGGAAACTTTGGATGATGAAGTGGGATTGCTTCCACCTCTTCTCATAGTTGGAAGTATTTGTGGAGGCGGTGACATTGGTTGCGATACACTTTCAATATCCCCCCTGCTCCAAATTTGTCTCTCCTAGAAGTGGAGCATCATCCTCCTCCAACTCCTCATCCTCTTGCTCGAACCACTCAAGTGCCTCCTCCATGATAGGACTTTTGGTCTTCACCCTCAAGGACTGATGGTGTCAAGTGCATCTAATGAAATGGAATTCCTATCAAGTTCTTTATTTATTTTCCTCACCCATAACATGATATTGTAGCATCTAACCTACATGAGGGGCGTTTTGTAATTAGAGGATGATGTCTCATGGGCATATTCTATAAATTAAATTGATAAACTTATTAAAAATTAAATTTAACTTTGAAATTTTCTAACTTATTGTGCTTATTAGAGTGTATCTTTTCAAAGACACTCCAATTTCACTCACACACTAAAGAGCTACAAGTTTGAATTAACACTCGACTCTGAGGCTCGGTTACCATAGTTTTCCCACCAAACGTTTGCAAGAAATAAATGGAAAGGATTCAAAATTCAAAGGAAAGACAATGAGTTATATTTCAATTTTCTATTGAGTAACAAATAGATAGAAAGGAAATACATTGAAATCTGAAAGTTTGAAAATTGAAACAAATTTTACTTGTAGCTTACCTGGCATCCTATAGGTCATGTCTTAGACATCCAAATCATACCCATACATCTCATAACTTAACTTATATACCTCAAGTTGTTTGGAAATCTGATTGCATCCAATGGAAGTCAACACCATCCTCTAAATACATTGGTAAAAACAAATTTTCCTTGCAACTTACTTGGCATCCTAGAGGTATTGTCTTAGATATCCATATCATACCGAAACATCCTAGAACTCAACTTATATAGCTCAAGTTGTTTGGAAATCTCATTGCATTCAGTGGAATTCGACACCATCCTTTGAATACATTGGTAAAATCCATCCACAACCTCTACATCAAACCTAAATCCACATTCATAAGAGAATGTAAGGTTGAGGTAGAGCCCTACTGCATGAATCACATTATCGAGTGTTGTTCTTATTACCCACGAAAAGTGGGTGACCCCTATGAGAAAATTTCTTTTATTCATCGCTTCTAGCCGACAACCAGTAGACCACAACCATTGAGAGCCACTAGTAGCATATATTCGACACCTACATCATTCATATGTTTGCTTTCCCATTTGCCAATAGCACATGTTGGAAGGTGGGATTTTGATCAAAATGCTCTTTAGTCATTTTGCAATAGGGTGCTTATGCATGTTTGTATTTGGGCATTTGGACATAGATTATGGGGTACTAACTTAGAAGAAAGGAGGGACTTAGTCGTGATCTTGTTACCTTACCCTAAATGGGGGTTAATGTAACAACCGTGGTGAAAATTTCATGTAATAAAAGTTAATAAAGGAAAAATAAGACCAATGTCATGGGACACGTATTCTAAGCTGAATGTTGGGGAAAACATCCTAGTGTGGGTGTTCATTTCAGTTATTATGGCTAAAGGAAATTGGAAAAGACAAGTGGCATTAATTAGCATTTTATTTATGAAAATAATGGAAATTAGGAGAAAAGGAAGGTGAAAGGTCACAGGTTGCATGTGAGGAGGAAAATGAAGGAAAAAATGGAAATTGAAGAAAATAGATGTCTCATTGATAAAAAAGCTTTTGAGGATCAGCTCATAGACTTTTGACAGTTCAGTTTTGGAGCTCTCTCTCTATTCTCTCTCTCACACACTCTTGGACACTTAGAGTTTTCTTGGAGCACTTCAACATTGGATCAAGAAAATCAAAGAAGGCAAGAGGAAGCAAAGATCACGCAATGAAGAATAGGATCAAGCAGCTACAACAGGATTATTTGCAAGTATCGAGTTGCATATATGATTTCCTTGCTAGTTTTGGCATGCATGGTAATGCATTTGTGTTCTTGGTTCTCTTTTTGTCATTGGTATGGGTTTTTCCAAGTGTGACAGTGTTCTTCAACCTTTCCTTTCCATTTCCGGATAGCCATGGTGTGATGGGGTTCTCATTTTTTGGTTGAGTTGGATTTTCGGATGGATTCGAAATTAAGTGAGGTGGTCTATGAAAGAAAGAACACATGGCCTAGTGATCCCTGAACCAGACTGTGATTGTTGTAAAGAATTAGCCTAGTGACCCCTGAAACGAACTATGGTTTGCGGTAAAGTCGAATTTGTGTTACCTCGGTGGCCCTGGGAATACTCGACTGGTGAATGATGGGATATACGATAAATAATAGAGGTGGGTGCCCTTAATAAGGCCTAAGAATCCTTGGACGGTGATTGGCAGGATATACAGTAAATCCTGGAGGGTGGAGTCTTGATTAGACCTAGGAATCTTGTCCAGTGAATAGTGGGAAACACCGTAAATCCTAGAGACTAGGAGACAGGAAAATTCCTTACAATGTATGTGGAGAAATTCGGTGGCATCCATGCTTGTTTAGGGCCTAGTGATCTGGTGGGGATTGTGGTAAAGCCTGGTTCTATTGATGAGGGTGAGGTGGTTTAGCCTCGGGAAGCCAATTGATTTTTGGTTATGAGTCCCACACTCATGCTTGGAATATGGCGCAGGGGTGATTGGCTGAAAGAAAGATTTGGTTTAGCCAATCTATGGTCAGGTGGTAAGTGGAAGTCTTGACCTAGCAGGCCTATTTATTCATTAATAAGAGTTTCTTCTCCTTGGTATTTCATGTGTAAATGTATCGTTTTATATGTCGATTTTATGGATGTTATATCCTTGTTATTTATGTTGTGTATATGTTGGTTATGAGTATGTTTTGCAACAATGATGATGTATGGCTCTCATCTTGTTTTGATTGGTAAATGAATGGTTATTGAATGCATGACCTAACAAATGTTATTATAGCGATTGTGAGAAGGCACTAGTCCTTCTTGGTGATTTTCAAATAAGTATCAGACCCTTATGTTCATATGTGCATTTATAGCCTATAGGTTTCATGTTCATCGTGTGTTCGGTGAAATGTATGTCATGGTTAAGCTTGGTTAGGTCAAGTCCTTGATCAAGTTTTGTATTAGAGGCTTTGTCTTTGTCTCATTTATTGTTTTGGAAAGTCTCATCAAGTTATGGGCACTGGTCTGGAGATTAGCCCTAAAAATTAGCTTAAATCTCATAATGGCTCGCATAGAATTGGCTAAAAAAGATTGTAGTCTCTCCCTTTTAGTCATTTTGGGAGTTACTAGAGGGTTTCAGTCGCATGAAGGCCTTGTCATGGGAGAAATTGAGGGTTTAATTCATTGAAAAGCTAGGTTAACTCAGGGGTTTGGCACCTGGAGTGGTGGATTAGCTTCTAGGAGTCCTATAGCACCCAAGGGAGCTCTGTAAAGTGTTGGTTCATCGATTCCACTTCCTTAACTGCACTTAGGGATTTGAATCATATCATATTAACTCTTCGTCACATGTTTACCCTGATGAACTGGTTAGGTTGGGTAAATGTGTAAGGAGGGCATTACAATTAATTTCAATCTTAGTCCAATGGGACCTCCCCTAATGGCCCAACATGTTTAGGAGGGGCACTACTTGGGAAGCCATGATTGAGATAGTGTAACCCCATCTCTCCCTATTCCATACTTACAACTTCCCATCTTACATTACAACCCCCTTATGCACCTCCATTCTTTGGGGTGCACTGACCACGGGTTCATTGGCATTTAACACACATATACCCTCATACTAAGGTTGGGCCTGAAATGTACCTTGAGAGGTTGATTCAGATAAAAAAATTAGAAAGTGCGTACGATGGCCACAAAGAAAAGAAAATAAAATTAAAGTGAAAAATATGGTTAGGACATAAAAAATTATCATGTGGGCAAAATCCAAGCTTGAGCTCTATCTCACTCATATGGCCATCACCCAGTTCTTGGGCCAATGTTGCCCTATCATATTAATGAAAAGGAACTATTGCGTGTCCCAACCCCTGTTGGGTGATGAGCCGCCCCATCCTTAAGGGGGTAATAACTTCTATACATCATATAAATAAAACTCTAACCCTTTGAGCTACAAGCAGTAATACAAAGAAAAATCAAGAAAAAGTAAAAGGCATAAGAGGGGTGGAAAAACTAAGACCGAGTTGGTAACTCACGCATCCACGATTTCTCTCTCCTTACATTTATATAGCTAGGTCGAGGATCTCCATCATAACAGGGCCCTTTCACCATGGAACTTGTCCATGAAGTCGTTCCCCCTTTGTTCCGTCATTATTCACATGGCACCTATCAATTGAAGGGTGGACCAATGGCATGTCACTTCCCCTTGCAAGTTGAGAGCACTTAATAAAATTGTGTATTAACCACTCCTATGCAGGGAGGTAACACCATTACGTGACTAAGGCCAATGTTTTGGAAGAGAAGCCTTGCATGAATTGTTAATCTTGGTTCATGTAGATGCAATAATGATAAATGTACCTAATGGTGAAAGTTGCAACACTAGATATTGTGTGTAATTGGCAGGTGGTTTCATCTATAGGTATGGGCAACTTAACTGGGGTCCAAGTCCTCTAGAGAGACAGATGGACACACATAGGTGAGGAGTTGAGATTCATGGGCCTCTGGAAAATTGTAGAGCATCACTTGTATCCATGGACACCTTCAACACCCACAACATTCCTACACTTTGCCCTATATCATTTAATTTCATGGGATGATGCACTTGGACCAGCATGCCCCTAATCGTCTATCAATGATAAAAAAGGCAAGAAGTTGATAGGGCCCAGATGAGGATGGTCTCACGTCGTAAGACATGGGAGGGATAGCACCATCTACAATTGCCTCAATGTTGGAGCAGAGTAAGGCATATTAACCACAGGGAGATCCATGAGTCCCATTTTGTTCCCCAAACACAAAACTAGGGTCCATAGGATGGTTTTGGCTGAGATCTACGAGCCAAACCCAAGACCATGATTTTAGAGGGCCTCTACACTTGCTAAGGCACTTGTTGACCTCAACTCTTACCCTAAGCAAGCCTACACTAGCATGACATCAACATTTGAGCTTGCACATGTGGAGTTTTAATTAATTTGTCAATTTAGAGTATGTGACCTAGCACATTGTTTTTATGTTTGGAGAAGATTGTAGGATAAATAGGAAATCATATGCCTCATATAAATTTAGAAACTTGTCATTGTCATCTCTCATCATCGCACCTCTTGATATTTGTAGAAATTATTATGTATATTTTCAACTGCTCATGAAATTGTAATCAAAATCACACGCTGCAGAATTCAATTCACAATTTAGAACATCAATCACCAACATGCAATAGGAAATAATACACATGCACACAATATTTTTCCAGGGGAAAGAAATATGATAAAAAACCCTTTTCGTGCTTGCATTAATATGATGAATAGAGATGTGTTACAAATGCTTTTCTCAACCGAGCACAAGTTGCAAGAGAATAATCTATCTCTATGCTCACTAAGAAGCTCTGACCCATACTTAGTCAATTTTTGCCTTTGCTTAAGCCCCTATTTCCTTGCACACTTCCTTGAGAAATTAGGCCCTTATTATTTAGGAAATTCCTCAAAATGATTACTCAATTATGAAGGTTGATCATCTGACTGCATGCAACACTTGTAAACTCAAGACTAGTCTACAACTGATGTTACACTGCCTTGGAATCTCCACCACAACTAGGGAACTGGAATTATCTGCATGCATTGGCCATTTTGGGTCGTTTGATTAGTTAACTGGATGATCACTGAGTTTGACTGAAGTCCCACTGAACAACCAAGCTTTCACTAGTTACTCCAACAATTAGAACTGGTTTAACTAAAAACAACTTGAAATAATTGTCGTTGATCGCTACAAATTAGAAATCACAATTGCTTAATTGAACTCTAACTCCTCTAACTTGAATTTATTGATATAATCGAGTGACAAGAGCCATTTCACCTCATTTAATTGCATCCAAGTTTTTTGTTGATGTGGAAATTCGAATTTTCTCAATTTAATCAAGGAAAAATCAAATTGAGAATTTCTTGCTACATTTTTTCAACACTCCCTCTCAACAAGAAAGGGATTATCAACCACCCCTATCTTGCACCTGTGGAACTCGAACTTCCCTCTTGACGAAGCCTTTGTCAAAATTTCAACAACTTGTTCCTTTGTCGGAATGTATTGTAGCAACATTATCCGCCTTTGCACACAGTCTCGTAAATGGTGATACTGGATATCTATATGCTTGGATTGATCGTGAAATACAAGATTCTAAGAGAGCTTTATGCAACCCTGATTATCATAGTAGATCATATTTGGATCCATCATCTAACCAAACAATCCCACAAGTATATTTCTCATCTAGATGACCTCACATGTTGCTTGAATTGTAGCCATGTATTCTTCTTTTGCCGAGTTGAGTGCCAAAAATATTTTCTTCCTGATGTACCAGGAAACAACTGCAGACCCAACATTGAAAATTCCACCTGATGTATTCTTTCGGCCTAATGGAATCCCCACCAAATATGCATCCATGAAGCCACACAACTTCACTCCCTCTGTCTGTTTGTACCATAGTCCAAACTAGGTAGTGCCTCTAAGGTACCGTAAAACATGCTTAGCTGCCTTCCAAAATAATTTGGTTGTCCTAAACATAGCTTGGCTCAGTTTGTTGATTGCATAGCACATATCTTATCGTGTAGTCACAAGATATGTTAGTAAGCCCACTAGATATCAATAAATGGTAGCATCCACTTCTTCACCTAAAGTGGCATCCTCCATCCTCCAGTTGGTCGCTAGAGGTGTCTCCATGGGTTTACAACTCTCCATGTAGAATCTATGTAGTATATCATTTGAATACTTTCCTTGAGACGCAAATAGTTCCCCACCACCCTACCATACTTCCAACCCGAGGAAGTAATGCATGAGACCCATGTCCTTCATTTAAAATTCTCTTGCAAGGTCCTCCTTGCAAGATTTGATCAATTGCTCATCACCAGTTTAAATTAAATCATCAACATATAAGAAAATAATGAGCAATTTACCTTCTACTAAGATGTGATAGAGGTTTACCTTCGCTTCACTTTTGGTGAAGCCCAAACCAGTAAGATAGTTATTGATCTTGGTGTACCAAGCACAAGGTGCTTGTTTGAGACCGTACAACACTCGCTTGAGTCTGCACACGTGAGACTCCCGATCAAATGTCTCAAAACCTTCGAGTTGCTCGATGTACACCTCCTCCTCAATAATCCAATTGAGAAATGTTGTTTTACATCCATCTGGTGGATCTTCCATCCCATCTGTGCAGCGAATGCAAGTAATTAATCTAATGGATGAGTACCTCGCTACAAGAGAAAAGGTTTCCTCATAGTCAATTCCCTCAACTTGAGAGTATCCTGCGGCCACAAATCTGGCCTTATATTTCTCTATGCTTTTGTTTGTTTCTTGCTTAACCTTGAAGATCCATCTCAAACCCAGAACTGATTTATATGATGATCTTGGGACCACTTCCTAAACATTTTTCTTTCCAATGGATTCACATTCCTCCACCATTGCATCAACCCATGCATGTTTCTCCATTGCTTCCTCGAAATAGGACAGCTCAGTCTCTACAAGCTTGGTCATTAGAGCCATGTAGCCAGTGTACCGATCAGTTGACCTTCTCTGCTTGCAAAAATTTGAAGGAGCTCCCACATTCTCCCTCATATCCTGCACAAGTCTATCAACTTCCCTGGTCCTTATTCTGCCTTCTCTTTATGGTTCTGCTTGAGTGGATGTCTCCACTCTCTGCTCCTCGATTTATGGTTGCTCCACAACTTTCTGAGGCTCCTCCTTTGGAGCTAAAAGCTGCTTCTCCTCTGGTTGGATTTGAAGCTCCCTTTCAAGGAAGCATCACATTGCTTTCTCCTCATCAAATTTTACATCCCTTTGCACAACTGTCATTTTGAGGGATGGAAAGTATACACGGTAGTTGTGATGAGTTTCGTGTAACCCACAAATACCTTCAATTTTGTTGTCAGCTCAAGCATCTTCCTTGATTCTTTGGAGACATGGCAGTAGAAAAAGGCTACAAAAATCCTAAAGTGTGACACATTCGACTTTCTCCTATACAAATCCTCCTTTGGTGTAATCATGCCCAAAATCCAATGAGGACTACAATTATGCAAATAGACGACTGTGTTGCATGCCTATGCCCACAAATACAATCGTAGGCCTTGGTCATGCAACATAACCCTCGCAGCTCCCACAATTCTATGGTTATTTCTCTCAACCACCCCATTATGTTGTGGGTTGTGGGGTGATTTCAACTCTCGTTGAATGCCTTCTTTCGCGTAGAAATTTTTGAATTCATTTGACACGTACTCACCTCCATTATTTCTCCCAAGAGCCTTCACCTTCTTGCTCGTTTCTTTCTCAACTAGTGCCTTGAATTCTACGAACTTGGAGAATGTCTCGTCTTTCTTCCGCATGAAGAAGATCCAACACTTCAGTGAGACTTTATCAATAAACTTGAGAAAATATTTGTGTCTGACATTGGAGGCTATCGAGAAAGGTCCACAAACATCAGAGTGGATCCTTTGCAAGATTACATGTGCTTTGTTGTCCCAATCATGGAATGTGGATTTTGTGTAGTTCCCCAAGGTACATCCTTTGCAATATACATCTTACTACTCAAGTTCTCCTTCACGAAGGCCTATGGTTATTTGTTGCATAATCTTCAAGGCACCATAATGCAAATGGCCAAGTCTTTTGTGCCAAAGTTCATCGACATCGTTGTTATCACTCTCCCCAAATTCCTAAGGCTGACAGTAGGATTGGAGAAAGGTAACCACAAACCAAACTTTAGGTCAGGTAGCTAGCCCTACCCAGACCAGATAGGGCTCTCTCTTTGTCACTTTAAACAATCAAATGAATGGTTGAGTATCATAAGATTTTAGGCTAGATATGTAAGCTTAAATGAGTAAAATTTGTTTGATATTTTGAATGTGTGAGGCAAGATAGGTAGTTTGGAAACATATTAATCAGTCATTGAGCATAGGATGAAGATGGAGTAGAGATTGAATGAGCATTGATGTGAATTCATTCAATTTAAGAAGCAAATAAACATAATATGGTGAATCTTGTATAAAACAAAGCATGCATAACATGAATTCTGATCTAAAACTCACAAGATAGACATATATGAAGAAGTAGACATGGAATTAAGCATAAGTTAATAATAAAACATGAGAAAGATAGATGTTCCAAAGCATACCAAAAGTATCTCACAATATTTCCTAGAAATATGTCTCTGATTTCATTCCAAAAACTAATTACAAGAGCTCCACTGCAAAATATGAGACTATCCAACCCAAAAAAAGACTAAAGAGAGTCTACTTATAGAAAATATAGACTATGACACCTCATCAGGTCGAAATCCCATCCAAAATGGATCATAAATGCAAAAGATGAGTCATTTCCTAGTTTCTAGGGAGGTTAGAAACCATTCCCTGAATTTTAGCTATAAACTAGGAGAGTTTGTCCCTTTCATTAATTACAAATTCCTTCATGATAGGAAGCCAAAACCAACCCAATAACTCTAATGACAACTCATAGGATAACATTACCTCGAATTTGTGACCATTTCTGAGCTTGACAAGTGTCCTGAGGAATCCAATGCTAATTTGTGACAATTCTGACTAAAGAAAAATAATTTGTAGAAGCGTAATAGAACTTTGGAGGCACTTTTAAGAGTCCAAATCCACTTCTGAAAGAACTTTCAACTATCCCTGTGTGTATAGTTTCCAAAACATCTTGAATTTTACAAAATGACCCACGGGAAGGCCTCCAAAAGTCCATTCTCCCAGGGTCACTCAAAAGTGTAATAGAGGGTCCAAAAAGGAGGCAGAAACATGAAAAATAGGTGGTTTTTGAGCTTTTTCTCCCAAATTGCAGCTTGTCATGCCCGAAGGGTTACCGATCTATGATATAATAATCAAAATACATTCATCCTTGTAAAGAAATCACCATTTGGATGCCTCCAAAACAAAAATTCATGAGTGTCTGTTACCCTTTTGCAATGAGAAATTTCCAGAATTCTGCCAAAAATCATGTAAAATACCAAAATTGCTCCAAAGTCTTCAAAATTGTTTTTTTAACACCTAAAAGAGATAGGCTACACAACTGATGAAGCTTCATCCAATAAATCGATGTTGTCCTTCTCCTTGAGCTTCATTTGCGCCTCTTTAAGCCTCTTTTTGACTTGTTTCAATCTTACATGAGAAATGGTATCCCTGGTACGATAATGACTTGTCATGTGCCTTTGTAGCTTGTTATCGTTTTTAGCTTTCTTCAATAACTTCTCCAAACGCTCATTAAATCTTTATAGCCAAAGCTCTCTATCCTAATTGATCTCCATGGCAATGAGCTCATAAAATGTCAACTCTTAAGATTGATGAATTTGTTGTTTCTCTCGCTCCAATGCTCTTTTTAGGCTTCTTGTTCTTGGTCGTTTTGCATGTGCTTCAGCCTTCATCTCCTGCACTTGGTAAAAAAAAACAATCTTCTTGCCTTTACCTTTGTTTGCCTCCATGTCTTATTTTTATTTACTTTGGAGGAGTTGATTCACTTGCAATTGAAAATTTTCTCGCTAAAGGAAAGTAATTCAGGATTGGGCAATGGAGAAGGCCTCTTTCAAATCTCCAATCTCTTTATCCTTCTCTTTGATGATGTCTTCAACTGATTTGACTTCTTCATGTTCTGATGCCTTAGGCTCCATTGGCACTGACTCATCATGTTGATACAAAAGAGGCTGCTCCTATATCTGATATTGCTCATCATGGGTGCCAAGTGTAAGAAATATCCTGGTAGACTTAGGCACAAAAACTTGCCTCCTCCCTCTCTTATATGTGCGAGAAAATCCCACAACCTTAGGGACATCTGAAATTTGAATAGGCATGCTAGAAGAGCCAATCTCCATTGGGTGTGGTGATGATGTAATAGGCAAGACAAAAGGCGCTTCTGACAGCCTCTCCAAGAAGTCTTCCCATGTCATGTTTATGGAGGACAAGTGATGCAACACAATGAGCTTGATAAGGCCATGATGAAAGAGACTAGTATGATGATCTTCCCTTCTGCTCTGAACCTTCTCATCCATATTAATCAAGCTCCTGTATAAATAATGAGAAAAATCAAGGGTTTTGACTCTGGAAAAATGCATCAAAAGCTTGATGTGATACATGTATAGCCTAGAGAATCTTCCTTCACA
Organism: Pinus albicaulis; assembly: GCA_034641835.2. Lineage (NCBI taxonomy): Eukaryota > Viridiplantae > Streptophyta > Pinopsida > Pinales > Pinaceae > Pinus > Pinus albicaulis. The sequence continues at coordinate 555,874,775 of CM076575.1, read as the reverse complement.
TGTAAAGTACTTCATTATAAACATCATCAGAGGAGCATACTTGTTTATGAGGTTTCTAAAAGGAAAAAGAAATTCTAGATCATCTCTAGCATGAGGATTTAGAAACTGCTTGTAGTTTTCAATGTCAAGATCCATACCCTTGAACCACTTCTCTCCATGAGAAGGGATACCTGTAGCTGAATAAATTAGGTCAGATGATAAGTTGATCTCCATACTTGCAAGAGTTACCTTTCCCATATTGTAGGTGGTTGCAAAAAGATTGGACAACTGAAGATGATACCCTCCTTCCATAAGCCTTTCACAAAATGTTAACCATTGAGTTCTTTGAAAGCATCTTATGGCCAATGGCGAAGCATTAATATCGTGCATGGTGAAAGGCCAAAGTCTGATGGCTCCTTCATTTGAAGCTCTTCTTGTCACTTTCCATGGTGTTTGTCATTGGAATGATGAAAAACCCTAGGATGTCAATGAAATGAGTGAATGAGAATGGAAATTTGGAAAACATAGCGTATGAAGGTCTGAGTTTGGTGGATGAAATGGAGGGACTTTAAGTTGAGAAAAATTCTAGAAAAAATTGAGTGGGTAGTGTTGTGTGTCAGCTTCAAGTTGAAGGTGGAATGAGAGAAAATGGATGAGTGGAAGGTGTCGAAATGTCTAAATCACAGGAAATTCCCAATTTTGATTGTGAGAATAGCATGTGCAACAGTAGGGAAAGTTTGTGAGGTGAAAAAGGGGTGATGGGGTTGAATAAAAATTCTGGAAAAAAATTCAGTGAATAGGATGGTGTATTGTCTCCACAATGAAAGTGGAATGAAGGAAAATGGAGGAGTTTAAGTCGTTCAAATCCTCAAAACACAATAATTTCCCAATTTTGGTTGTGGGAAAAACTAGTGAAGAAGTGTTTTTTATTATTGACGGTCATAGAGCTGGACAAAATTTCAGAGGGTGTGCTGACACCTAAGCTCCACAATGCAAGTGGAATGAGCGACAATGGATAAGTCTAAGTCCTTCAAAACCCTAAAACACAGTCATCTATGTTTTCACTCCTCCCACTATGTAAAATAGCCTTAGATTAGGATTTTATTGTTCTTGACATGTTATGGAGGGTAATGTGATAAGAATGTAGATGGGCATGGGGGTGTATGAATGTAGTTTGTGTGATAGGATTAGGGTTTAGGTTTGAATAGGTTAGGGTTTTGGTTGAATAGGGTAGGGTTTTGCAAAAATAAAATAAAATTATGTGGACAGTGGAGAGATGGGAGAAGGCATAAAAGACATATAAAAAAAATGTCAATATGATCCAAAACAAGAGAAATATGGAGACTTACCTTGTGAAGTAACTAGAGCAATTAATTGAGGTCGAAATCTGGGTTTCAGGCTTCAACAACACAGAAGCTGGCCACCTACAGGAGCGTAACATTGTCCCTCTCCAATGTACATAAGCGTAACAACAGTTTTTTCAACTGACGGGAGCATAACACTTGAGCTTTCCGCACACACATAAGCGTAACAATAGTTTTTACACTACCACAAAAACGTAGCAATGCTACTTTTACCTCCAAATAAGCATAACAATGATACTTTTACCTCCATAGAAGCGTAACATTGCTACTTTCAATGAGAAAACAAGCCTCAGAAGGGTAACAAAGGAATTTTTAATGCTTGGATTTGGATTTTAAAAGGGTGGAGGGTAGCTTTTCTATATGTGGAAAGAGTAACAATGAATGAACATGAAGTTCACTCACCCTTTACAAGCTTTAACGACCCTTAACTTTTCCCTTTGATGCTTACAAAAACCTTTTTGACCCTTTTATGCTTTTGAAAATAACTTTTTACACCTTCACATGGGATGAAAGAAAACAAATTTGATTTCCTTCACTCTTCTTGACTTTTGAAATGACCTTTTTAAACACTTTGTGCAGCTTGGAGGATGACATGTTGGCTTTTTCAAATGAGGTAAGAAGACAAAATAACAATTTTTGAACCCTTTGACATGACAGGTGACTTTTTGGCTCTTTAGATAATATGAGAGGACAGAGTTAACCTCTTTTGCATTCCTTGACACTTGAGGTGACCTTCTTGGGCATTTAAAATGAGACATTGAGAAAATTTTCTCCTTTTCATGAGACAGTGAGACTGATTTTGAACACTTATGAACTTTCACATTGGACATGACTTTTTAAAACATATAAGATGTCTTTGAAGCTTGAAATGACACTCTTTTGCATTTGACTAGGACAGTAGGTCAAAATGACCTCCCTTGGAGCTCTGACAGTGGATGATGAATTTTTTATCCTTTAAAAGAGACATTGAGACTGCGTTCTTCAATTTTCATGAAACAGTGAGACAGAGATGAGATGTTTGAAAATTTTTCTTGAAATTTGAGCCATATGAAAAAATAAAGATGGATTTATTTGAATTACATAAACTTGCTTGCTCCTTCATTAGGGTTTCATGGATGTAATGGAGGATTACTGCCTTATGTTCAGTGAAATTTTGAAGATTTTTCCAAAGGCAGGGTTGAACCTAGACTTGACCTAAATGAAATGAAATGACATAACCCTAGACCTCTTGAATGATGATGATGGAGATGGCGACCTTGAAACTGATGATGGTGATGACCTTGACAATGGTGGTGATAAATGAAATGAAGGAGCATTATACATGGTTTATCCTTCTTCAATGACCAAAATTATTCCTAAGAAATAGTTCGAAAAAGTAAAAAAATTGACCTATGACTTAATGGAAAAAAATTGAAAGAGTCATTTGATCACTCGCATACCTGAGCTAAAAATTGCGACCCTGCATTTTTTCCGCCTTAATGCTTAATGCAACACAATCTTCCACATCTAGATTATATAGGTTATTCATATGAACCTGGATCTACTTCACTTGTCCCATGGCTATGTGTCTTGGGAATGCTTTTCCTTTATTGAATATCACATCATATCCACGGTATTCCAAAACTACAACAAAGATGGGAGTTTTCTTTAGGCTTGGAACGAAAATGACATCCTTGAACCTGAGAGGGTATCTCGATTCCCTTTGAAAGGTGATTGTACCAACCACGATCGCGTTGTACCTTTCGTTGTCCCCCAGTTCAATGTGCATCTGCAAATATTTCTCCTCCAGGTCACCAAAAAACTTTCTACACCCTGTCATGTGGAACGATGCACCTAAGTCCAAGTACCACATGATCCCCATCATTGTGTTGGCCATGTATGTGATATGGGTAAAATCAAGCTCGAACTGTGAATTCAAAGTGTTACCTGCTGCTCCTTCTGAGGTATTCTTGCTTGAATTTTTGTGTGGACACTTCGTGGCATAGTGCCCTAATTCATGGCATATGAAGCATTTAATTTTGGACAAATCTTTCCTTTCCCCCTTGGTTGTATTCTAGTTTGGATTGAGATTTCTTCCCTCTTCCCTTCTTTCCTTTTCCAACCAATGAAAATTTTTCTTCATCCTTGCCCTTGGATGAAGTCCCATCTCTAGTATTCTGCCTTATTTCTTCATGTACCAAATTAGACCATAAGTGTTCCCAATTCGTTCGTTTCTCCCTCTCGTTCACCAAATCTTGGCAGCTATTCCAACTCTTGGGAAGGCCTAGAAGGGATAGGATTACCAAGTCATCTTCTGCAACATTAGCACTAACCCGCCAAGTTCATCACGAACTTGTAAGAACCTGCTCAGATACTTTGAAATAGTGTCATTCTTCTGCATATTGATATTTTGAAGTTTATCCTCGAGCTTCGACTTCCTGTAATCACTACTATTCTCGAATAATTATGTTAGTTCTTTCCACATTGTGAACACAGTTTCTTTCTCATGGATATTTGAGACAATGTAATCTCGTACTCCCTCCAAGATTATTCTCCTCGCCTTGGCTACATCTTTCTTCCACCGAGAAAGGTTTTCGGTATCATATCCTTGTGGTTTTACAACATCTGTCTTGATGTATTCTAGCAATCCATTCTCATCCAATACTGCCTTCATGCGATCCTTCCATGCGATGAAATTATAGTTTCCTTCTAATGCATACTCTAGCATCGTCTCGTTGAATTTCATCTTCTCGAATTTGAATATATCCTACTACATTGAGCTACAAATTCTATTCTCCTAAGAAAAAATTTAGAAATTCCTTCTCTAATGTGAATCTTTCTTCGATACCATATAGAAATTATGATGTATATTTGCATGTGCTCATGAAATTTTAGTCAAAATCACAAGACACAAACCTACTCTACTGCTCTATGGAATTCAATTCACAATTTAGAACATCAATCACAAACATGCAATAGGAAATAACACACATGCACACAATATTTTTCCATGGAAAAGCAATATGCTAAGAACCCCTTTGCCTTCTTGCATTAGTATGATGAATATAGATGTATTACAATTGCTTTGTTCAACTGAGCACAACCTATAAGTGAATAACCTATCTCTCTACTCACTGAGAAGCTCTGACCTAGACATAACCAATTTCTGCCTTTTCTTGAGTCTCTATTTACTTGCACAATTTCGTGAGAAATGCGGCCCCTATTATTTAGGAGATTCCTCAATTTTTTTGCGCAATTCCCAATGTTGATCATATGACTGCATGCAACACCTGTACACTCAAGACTAGCCTACAACTAATGTTACATTTCCTTGGAATCTCCACCATAGCTGGGGAACTTGAATTCTTTGCATGCACTATCTATTTGGGTTGATTGATTATTTAACTGGATGATCACTAAGTTTGACTGAAGTCCCACTACACAACTGACCTTCCACTAGTTCCTCCCACAGTTAGAATTATTTTAACTAAAAACAAATTGAACTAAATAACCTTGATTACTACAAATTAGCAATCACACATGCTTAACTGAACTCTAACTCCTCTAACTTGAATTTACTGAGCTAATTGAGTGACAAGAGTAACACATGTACACTCAAGACTAGTATACAACTAATGTTACATTGCCTGGGAATCTCCACCACAACTGGTGGACTTGATTTTTTCTTTCCTAGGAAAAAAATCGTAATTTTATTAATGAAAACAAAATTACATTTTGCATGTGGTGGTAATTTTCAATCATGATAGGCTAAGAAATTTCAAGTAAGATAATAATACATGGGGATAAAATTAAGTTTTTCTCCCTTTCTTCTTTTCAACCTTACGCCAAGCACCTTATGTTGGCGTGATTGAGATAAGGGTGAGCTGAGAGTCTTATGTGATTGCTCCATTGTCCTAATTTGAGTCTGAGGTGTCTGAGGTGTGTTGTCTTTTATTCCCTCCGCTGTCCGGTGCCCCAAGGTCCTTTGCCAGCTAAACCATGGAGGTAAGGTCAAATGGGTCTTGCATCTCTTGTTCTTTTGTCTCTGGTTCGATTGCTGTCTTATTATTTTCATTAGGGGCGAGGACATCCTCTTCATCATTTGTCTCATGTTCTGGTTAACTTGAAGGAAATTTCCATCCTTTGGGAGTTTTCCCTGTCTTTTTTTTTTTCTGTTATCTCTTTTTGCTTCCGGACATGTGTTTTGCAGATGATCGGTGTTCCTGCATATTCTGCATCTGAATGCATTATTATCGAAGTCAAGCCATTGTGTCCATTTCTGTTGTTTGTGAATCATTTGTATGCATTCTAGTAGCCCTTTATTGAGGTCCAATTCCAAACATATTCGTGCGAAGGTGTAAATCCTCTCTTCCAAGCGTTGTGTGTCTATTTTTATATATCTCCCAAGGACGTTCCTAATGCCTTCTAATACATAATCATTCCAAAAATGTAGAGGAAGATTGTATAACCGAACCCAGACTGGAATTCTGGTTACTTCCATGGTGTTTGCGTCAAAATCCAGGAACCAAGGAGTGATGAAAAGCCCTGTGGATACCCAGAACCACGGTCCCTCCCCAAGGATAGTGTCTCTGGCTTCCGAGGATGGAAACATGACAATGAAAAACCCCTTAAACAAAGGTGGATTTCACAGTCCATGGTCCATTTAGTGAATATCCAATGGAAGAGCTCCATTGGTTTGGGCCAAAAGCTATTAAATCTACAGATTATTGCTTGAGATTCAAAAGAGGTTCTATGTTTGTCAATCTCTGGAGTATCTATGTTCAGTTCTGGGATGCAATTTAGTTGTTCCACAATATATGGTTTCGGTGCATTCTCGGCTGCTTCGGTTGTAGTAGTAGCTTTTTTTTTCCCTTGTAAAATGTCCCTATTTGAGGGACCTTTATGGAGATCCAGTTTTGAAGTGTTGGTGCCCCTTACATAACCTTGAGTTCTGTGTTGTTCTGTTGTGCCTCCTCTCAATCTCAGGATGAGGAAAATGGTGGATTCTGGCCCAATGGAGTAGTCTGTTATTGAGCAAGAGTCTTGTAGTGATCTACTGTTGTAAATTAAAGATTACAGATGGCAGGGGTAACCAGAGACAAGACTGATATTTTGTTTCAGTTTAGCAACCCTATCGTTTTCCTTTTCCCAAACTGAAATATTGTTCCCCACAGGGGGTTTTATAAAAATCTGGAAATGAGCAAAGCATACCTCTTTGTTTGTGATAGTAATGTAGTCTTTTATGGGGTTCAACTTCGACGACATAGGAAAGGTATTATGGGGTCCAGGTACCATAGCGCAACAGAGAAAATCGACCGGAGTCAGAACATATTTGTCTTGTGTTATGCACAGAGATTCTCTACCATCTTTGTGCCCCAGTTCGCGCTCAGATACCAGAGGAGTTTTGTGTGTCTTGCCCCTCCTTGTGACCGCCGACCCCCACAAAGGGCAGGTCCTCTGGTATTCATGACCACCGGTCGATAGTGCACCCCAACTCTCGATAATAGGAGCGCACCAGATGGTAGAGACCTATGTAATGGGAGTGGTCGATACAGGCCATGGGGCAAGGTCGTAGTGAGCGTAGGGGTAACGAAGGGAGGCATCCGAGGGGACAGTGGAGCCGTCGAGCCCATTTGAAATTGAAAGTTCATCGTGAGAGCGCTCCCATGTCCTCTTTCATGCCGTAGCGCAGCAGAGAGTAGCCACCATCAAGCATCCCTAGTGTCCATCGCCAAAAACCCTAGCCGCCATGTTTCTCTCCATGTTTTTCTCTTTAAGTTTCTAGTGGACTTGAATTATTTGCATGCAATATCTATTTTTTCTTGATTGATTAGTTAAGTGGATGATCACAAAATTTGCCTAAATTTCCACTGCGCAACTGACCTTCCAATAGTTCCTCAAACAGTTAGAACTAGTTTAATTAAAAACAACTTGAAATAACTAACCTTGATTGCTACAAATTAGAAATCACACATGCTTAACTGAACTCTAACTCCTCTAGCTTGAATTTATTGACCTAACTAAGTGAAAAGAGCCATGTCACCTCAGTTAAATTCATCCAAGTTGTATGTTGATGTGGAAATTCGAATTTTCTCAATTTAATCAAGGCAAAATCAAATTGAAAATTTTTTGCTGCATTTTTTCAACAATATTTTCAGCCTAGCTAGTTGAATTCAAACTTGCTCTATTATGGATGAATTGGAGATCTTGGATGCATTTCGATATTTGGAGTTGATCTTGGATATTCTTTAGAGCTATTCTTCGGTCTATTAGATGGAAATCTTGCATTTTATCTTGTAATTTGCACCTAATTATTGAATATGTATTTCTCTACGTTTAATGTATGGAACAATTGATTCTAGGTCATGCTAAATTGTGCCCTAATTTGTTGAAGATTATTTAATTGGTATATAGATGAATATTGCATGCATTATTCATGCATAACATGTGATGAATTGTCTTAGTAGTGAACTCCTAGTAGCTCTCCCATGAAAATTCATTTGTCCATTGCATAGGTAAATGCTTAAAAATTTGTTGTTGGGGCATCAAATTTTGGCCTCCTTAGAAATTTTTTTGGATGATATATCTGATGATAAACTCCTTTATTCCAAGGGACAATGGATTGGTTAAATTGGTTGGTGATAATTTACCTTTCTTATCCATTTTCTCACCCTTTGAATTTCATGTTCTTTAAGACTAAGGTAGTGAATTAAGGCTTGGTGCAAAACCCTAGGCAAGGTGAGTTTTGGGGATTGGAGAGCCTAAACATTGAGAGGATAGTATTTGCCACAAAATATATCCTTTTGGTGGGCATCCATTTCAATTTCATCCATAAAATCACTTGCCCTAGTTGTTCGCCCTAAGAGTGAAACCCTAGTTTTACTCTTCTTCAACTTAGGGGCTTCTTGAATGTTTCATGAGACTTGGCATTGCTAGGACACATTTCTGGAAACCTTTTCTCTTAACCTTGACCTTTGAAATTCCAACACTCGTAAAATTTATCAAATCCTAGGTCTTGTTCCTTCTTTCCTAGATCTCATCATAGAAAGCAAATTGTCTCCTTGTCGAGCCTCAAACCTAAATTGTGACTTTCTTAAAGAGATCCTAGTGAGGTCATCTTATATACTAACCTTATAATATCTAACATAAGTGACATCTGCCCCAACTAGGATTCCTCCCATCTGTGAAAGCTTGTAAAGAGTAGGGGGTTTTTGTTCGTGGTGACAGTGGACCACTACCCCATTCTCGTCTCTTGGTCTATTTTAAGCCTAGTAAGGCATCCCTCTCCTAGGCCTGCTAGATTTTATGAAAATATTTTTGGCATCGTTGTTGAGGACACAAAGTGTGTGTCTTGTCCCTATACGAAAATATAGATCCTTATTTGGAAACTTCATTGGAAGAATGAAGTCCTTGTTCTTCATCGAACCTTAAATTCAATGCTTGTAGGGTGTATCAAACATATTTCAAGGCATCTTAAATTCCTCCTAGGGACTCCTTATTTGATTGCTATGAAAAACTCAAGGAAATGACTCCTTGAGATCTGTATGAGGTTGAAATTAACGAGTTCCTCCATATAGGAAAAGGGAAGTGGAACATTATCCATCATTTTGACAATGATTAAATATATGATACTAATTATGGTCTTTTGCCTCCTTCATCTTCCTCATATCACTCCTAGCATGTCCCTAAGGACAATGATGAGAATTATATGCCTAGGGTTTCTCTTCAACAAAATTTCATGATCTTGATCATTGAATTTTACATCCCTTGGTTAAAAGAGACGATCCAATTGCACAAATTGGATTCCTCTTCCTCATTCCTGACTCTTTTTCATGATACATTGTTCTCTTATTTTCCCACCTCCTAACCTTGTCATTCATCAAGCTAATATTGCAAAGGAGGATCTGATATTTGTATGCCTTATCTCACGAGAACTCATATGAATAAGGGATGTTATATTAATCTATTGATATGTTGATTACAGTGCTTGTATGATTATACTTAGTTCATACATTGTATATTAGCGTTGCATGGTGGTGTAGGTGCATTGCATATTCCTTTTGCATAGCTAATGACATCATGTCATATTCTCATCCTAGATTAGTATGCATGTATATTAGAATTGCACTTGAATTAGACTTTAATTTCTGTATGGATTATTATCTATATGAAAAAAATAGACGATACCCTATGCCCAATGCACATGTTCCCAAATAGTTGTGTTGTTGTGTGCAGGTGATGTTGAAAAATATGACAGCCACCATGGTCAGATTTTTCATCTCGAAAAAGAAATGAAAATTTGAATTTTTAAATTTTCCTCCAAATTTATTTCAAGTCGACCTCATAATGTTTTAGGTCAGTTGGGCCCATAAGAGGCACCCATTCGATCCCCACTTGAAGGCTGTATAGTATATAATTTATCCTCATTTGGACACATCAATTTTTTATCTCATGCATCTTTGATCCAACAAAATTATAGGCGGGATGAAATTTCAAGAGGAGGTCGAAATTCTACGGAGTGTTGAAATTTCCAGAACTTGTATTTTGACGTGGAACTTGATCATAATTTTGGTTACTGGTTTGGTTATTCTTCTGTTATATGTTATTTATGATGTATTGATGAATTTGGAAACTCTCTCTCTCTCTCTCACATAAGGAATTTGTTTTCTGGGTTTTCCCCTTGTGGGTTTTTCCCTGGTTGTGTGCCTAATTTTCAATGTCTCTTGTCTCATTGTTTCATCGTTACTTTACTGATATTTCTTGTTTATTAGTTGATGTTTTTCTTTTGTATAAATTCTTAAATGAAATCAAATTTAATACTATGTGAAACTAATGTTTAAATTGATCATTGAAGTAGTTATTTGTTAAAGAAAAACTTAATTCTATCATGTGCCCTAGAAAATCAACAGGTTATAGGTTTGTGGTCCTAGGAGATTGCTGGAGTTCTCATGAACTCCCCATTTGAGTACACGGGCCATGTGCTCTACAGTGATATCATGTCCCAGTTGGAAACATATGTTACCCACCAAAAGTGGGTGACTCCTAGGAGAAACTTTCTCCTATTCATCGCTTCCATCCAGAAGACAAAAACCCCTAAGAGCCGCTAGTAGCCAACGATGTTATGAAACCAGCTCAAAAAATAGAAGAAAAGATAGATCACGACTTATAAATCAGCCTCTTCTAGGGGGAAACCTCCTTTACATTACATAAATTAACAATTCTTCGATGATACAAATGACAAAACCTCCTTTCTATATATAGGAGTCCATGGGGTCACAATATAATCCTAGCCGACCTAACAATAATAATGTAAGGGCACAACAATAACAATAGTGGTATTTTCTGAGGTGCAATAATAACAATATGGGGACTACAGGGGTACAACGATAACAATAATGGGGCTACACTAACAATATTAAGGGACTACACTAGTAATATAGGGACCTAACATGCCCCTCTCCTTCAAAAAAATGTTATCCTCAATACTTGAGTAGTTATGGATGCTTATGTATAAAATTCTCATCCTCCCATGTGGAATCTTCAGTGGGTAAGTTCTTCCACTTGATGAGATACTCTGAAATTGATCGATTTCGTAGCTGTTGAGTTCTTGTTTTCATGACTGCTTCAGGTTCCAATATGTTTTTTCCTTCCTCGTCAAGTTCTGGCAATATTGTTTGAACTAGAAGTTTGTCACCTATGACCATCTTTAAGCATGAAACATGGAAAATTGGGTGCACTCGTGAAGATGCAGGATGCTCCAATTTGTATGCCATATTACCAATCTTTTGCAACACCTTGTAAGGACCATAATACTTTGGCTATAATTTATAATCCTTCTTAGCTTGCTTGAGGGAAGTTTCCACCACAAACTTTTAAATATCAAATTTAAGGCCATCCCAAAAAAATTCTTTCTTCACCCTGTGGTAAGTTTGTAAAAATCCCAAGTGTCCTCCTAAGGGAGAGGTGTGCAATTCCAAAATAATATTTTATTTTATTTGGGAATTCTTACAAAGATATAAGTCATCTGTGTACCATAAGAAATCATTTTTCCAACTAAACGTGTCATATGTATTGGGATCTTGCTGCAACTTTTGAATGAGTGTCCACACTTCTTCGTCATTCTTCCATTCCCCCCTTACTTTGGTTATCCAATCTGGTTGGATAATAGAAATGGCACAAAGTAATGCTTCCACATCCTCATCCTTTCTTGAGAGTGCATCTGCAACAAAATTTTTCTTCCCTTTTTTGTAAATGATTTCAAAGTCATAACCCAACATCTTTGTGACCCATTTTTTCTTCTCTTTTGAAGATAGTCTTTGTTCCAAAAAGTATTTAAGACTATCATGATAAGTTTTTACCTTGAAGTGTCTTCCCATTAGGTAAGGTCGTCATTTCTTTAATGCATGTAGTATTGCCAACATCTCTTTCTCATAAACAACTTTCTGTAAATACTTTCCTTTGATTGGACGACTTTCAAAAGCAATGGGTCTTCCTTCTTGCATTAAAACAACACCAATTACATTTGTTGAGAGATCACATTCCACAATAAAGGTTTTTTTGAAGTGTGGCATAACTAAGACTGGTGCTTGGCACATTGCCTCTTTAAGATGTTCAAATGCCTTAGTTTCTTCAGGAGTACATTAAAATGCATCTTTCTTCAATAATGTTGTTAGAGGTGTTGCTATTCTCCCATAATGATTAATAAACTTGCAATAATACCCTATTAACCTGAGAAATCCTCACAACTACTTTATGGTTGTGGGTAATTTCCATTCCTAAATGGCTTTAATTTTGTTAAGGTCTACCTTAACACCTTCCTGAGATACAATATCACCCAAATATTCCACCTCTTGTACTCCAAAGAAACATTTGGAGGTTTTTGAATATAATTGTTTCTCCTCCAATAGTTTGAGCACCCTGTCAACATGTTGAACATGATCCCTCCAAGACCTGTTGTAGATTAGTATATCATCAAATAATACTAACACAATTTTTCTAAGGAAAGGTTTGAAAATGGAATTCATCAACCCTTGAAATGTAGAAGGTGCATTGGTAAGGCCAAAAGACATGACCAAAAATTCATAATGATCCTCATGAGTTCTAAATGTTGTTTTTGAAATGTCTTCAATCTTCATTCTAATTTGATGATATCCTGAACGAAGATACAACTTGGTGAAATAAATTGCTCAATGTAATTCATCCAATAATTCATCATCACAGGAATGTGAAATTTATCTTTAATAATGAGCTTATTGAGCTCCCTATAATCCAAACACATGCACCATGATCCATCCTTCTTGTGCGCCAATACTACCTGAGCAGAGAAATAACTTTGACTAGGTTGAATTATACCAGCCTCTAGCATTTCTGCAATGATACGTTCAATTTCACTCTTTTGGACATAAGGACATCTGTAAGACCTAATTTTTGGAGGAACACTTCCTAGAATCAAATGAATAGCATGATTGTGATCACAAATAGGTGGGATTCCTTTGGGAGTTTCAAACACCTTGGAATGATCGTTTAAGACTTTTTGGAGATCTGGAGAAATAGATGATTTTGATGTTGGAAATTCTAGTGAGAATAATTGTGTAAGTACAACTCATTGTTCTTTCTTCAAAAACTTTGTCATGAAATTAGAGATTTTGCAATACCCTGTGATTCAACTTCCTTTCCTTTCGAAAAAAATTCAAGACATGTTCTTGAAAATTAAAAGCTACCCACGTCCCCAAAGATCGTAACCATTGTACTCCTAGTACAACATCAACACCACCCATTGGAATGGAGAGCATTGGACTATTAAATACATATTTCCCCATGGTTAGCTTGATATTATGGCACTTTCCAGGGCAATTTATATTTCCTCCATTTGCAACCATCACTTGACACTCTGGTGATGGGTATAGGAAGCAATTCAATTCCTTGGCTACCTTACAATGAATGAACTTATGGGTACTACCCGAATCAATCAACACTATTACATTTTTCTTCTTGATATGTCCTTCTATCTTGAGAGTTTGAGGAGTGGTAATTCATGCCAATGCATTACAGGATATGGTTGGATTCATTTCTTCTCTCTCTATGGTTGGTTCCTGGTGTATATCCTCTTATTTTGAAGTTTCTTGTTCATTTTCTTCCTCCTCTTCACAATCTATGTAAAATAGTTTCTTCTCGGCACACTTATGACCTTTAGTGTATTTTCTATCACAACTGTAGCAAAGCCCTTTTGCTCTTTTTTTTTTTTCCAATTGTTGTGGTGTCAACTTGTAGGTTGTGGAAGTCTAGGAGTAGCAACACTTCTATTTTTATAGTTGTGAGTGATAGGTTTCCTTGTCGCCATAATTTTTATTTCAATTTTTCTTGCCAACTTGAATGCCTTCTCCAATAAAGTCCCTATGAATACATCAATCCTGTGTTTCTATAGAATATTAGTTACCCTTATATTCAATTTTTGGAAGTCCTCAATGTGCTCCACCATTGAACCCTTTTGTTTGAGACTTATCAATTGGCTAAAGAAGGTGTCGCTCTTTGTATCCTCATAATGTGCTATCATTTCCTCCATAAAAATTGACCAAGTGACAATTTTTTTACGAGAGAAAAGCCATCGATACCATACAAATGTATTGTGTTCTAAATATAAAGTTGCAATACGTACCTTTTGTGTGTTTTGCACATTATGGAGATCAAAATATTGCTCCAACAATGTGCCATTCATATCTTCGCCACCGACATCAGTCATATGTTTCCTCGCCCATTTTCCAAGAGCACATTTTGGAAGGTAGGCTTCTCATCAAAAGGCACTTTATTCATTTTGCAATTAGGTACTTATGCCTTTTTGTATTTGAGAATTTTTACATGGATTATGGGGTAACTTGGAAGAAAGAAGTATTTTATCCATGATCTTGTTCACTTACCGTAAATGGGGGGTTAATTTCCAATCCTATTACAATGGTACCTCCCCTAATGGTTTAATAGGTATAGGAGGGGAATTACTTATAAATCCATGATTGAGATAGTGTAGCCCCATCTCTCCTTATTCCATACTTACTACTTTCCATCATACATTACAAGCCCCTTTTCCATCTCCATTATTTGGGTTCAATTAACCACTCGTTCAATGCGATTTGGCACTCGTATGCCCTTATACCTGGATAAAGGCTAAAACATACCCTGGGAGTTTAATGAAACGTAAAGAAACAAAAGAACATATGATGGGCATAAAGAAAATTAAATTAAATTAAAAATCAAAAGGTGGTTGGGAAATAAAAAAATTACCACATGGAAAAAATCCCAGCATGAGCTCTGGTTCCTATGCCAATGTTTCCCTATTATATTAATAAAAATGAACACTATCATGCCCCAAACCTTGATGGGCGATAGAACGCCAAATCCTTAAGGGGGTAATAACTATTATACATCATATGAGGCAAGCTCTAACCCTTTGATCTATGAGAAATAATACAAAGGCAAAAAAATTAAAAGGCATAAGAGGGGTGGAAAAGCAGATGCCAAGTTGGTAACTCATGCATCCACGATTTATCTCTCCTCACATATGTACATCTAGGATGAGGATATCCATCATAGTCGGTCCCTTTGACCATGTGTTACACAACATTTTGTCACTGTCCCTGCAATCCCCATCCCGCACATTGGAGGATCATTTATGTGATTAATACAAAGTGTCATGCCTTGCAAAGACCATCTTTGCATCCCTTGCCATGAGGGCAACATTCCTTATGTTGACAATTCCCTGAGCAGACCATCATAAACACATGTTTTTTCCTTGGCGCTAGTAGATCGTTATGCCCTCACGCCAATGAGGAAGATTAACACTGTGCCCGGCGCCCATTGGCGCTCTGTCCCAATGAGCTACCCGTGCCAACCTGTTTATGGAATGTTTTTTAAATATAGAGGAAAAGTTTCTATCCTAACAACTTCGTGGGTGAGTTAGCTGGAGTGGTTCAACTAAATAACCACGGACTCCCTCCTTTGGCCTCTTGTTTCCACCTTTTGGGTAAACCTCCCAAGGGATAAGGCCTCCCTTCCACCATTATAGGGATCCCAACCTCCTCCTCTCCCTCTATAAATAAAGCTATCTCCCATTGATACACTAGTTGAACAATTATATATGAAAGGCTAAAGAGAATTCCTGAACTTTTCGCTAGAGAGATAGAACAGAGAAAGAGACCTTTTTCGAGAGAGTTTAGGCTTGTGTCCTCACCTCGTTCGAATTCCTCGACAATCCTTTGAGACGTGCTTCGATTGAACCCCGCTGAAGGAGGATGCGACATCAAGGCTCCGATTGTAACTCTTTCTTCTATTTATATATATACATGACTACTGTCTGGTTCCCATCTTGTGTTAATATGTTTTATTTGATGCAATATGCTTAACCTTCCTTGATTGGTTAGTTGATTATGAATGAAATCATTGTCTTGTATGCTGCTCTTGTTTGTTGATCTTCGTGCAAGTATCCGAGCACTGTTGCAGAAGGATTGTGACTCGTCGAGACAAATATCAAGAGGCCACCACCATTACAGTGAAGATAGCGTTGGACTCCAGGTAGGCCAATCTACCCCGTCCTTTTCATTAATTAATTAGGAACCTACACTTTATCTTGTCCCTTTGTTGCTAGACCTACTCTAGGGCTAGAGGGATCGTCTATGTCCGCAGAGAGGATTTACCTTCCCAACAAATTGGCGACTCCACTAGGGATCTGTGTGAGTTTTTTGTTTCGTTGTCCATTAGGAATTTGCCTTGTCAAGTCGACTTCGGTCGTTTGCTTGCTTGTTTATCTTTTTTGGCTTGCTTGATTGTCTGGAATCCTCCTGTTCAGCTCCAGAGTGTCAAGATTAACCTCTGCTCACTGGTTTCTCCCTCCTCCCATAGTTATCCAGCTTTGCGCGAGTTTTCCTTGAACAACTGTGCCATTTGGCGCTTGTTGCTTTTGCTGAAGTAGAGCCAACCCCTGTTTGGCGCGGATTACAACCTCACAGTCACGCTGAATCCTGTAGGATTTGGTTTGACCCTTTTATTGAGTTTTTGGTCAGTTGTGCTTGATTGTGGATTGTTTTTTTAATTAGAAATTGGTCTTTTGGAATTGTTTTGACTGCTGTAGGCTTTCTCTTCTCAACTGTTTGTCTATTCTCTCATCGGTGCAGTTTGCAGCCCTAGGGTTTCTAGGTGCCTTTCGCTCATTGAGCCTTATGATTGAAGTTCAAGTATTTTTATTTTTATTTTTGATCAGTTCAGTTCCTTGATCGGTTGCTTTAGTCTTTCTTGATCCTTTGAGTTTTTTGGTTTGTTGAATGATCACTTTGGTTTTCGTTTGATTCTCTTTCTCATCACTTTGAGCATAGATCAAATTTCTCGTTTGGGTCATTTTGAAAGCTTTCTCTTTGTTTGAAAGAGTGCATCATTGGTTTGAGTGCATTTGTGTTTGTATTGTGTTTGAATCATTCAGTTTTGATCTCTACATTCGCAATACTCAAAACTAGTGTTCGCTTTGTTTTTAATGTAATTAGTGCATTGTGTGCTTCATTCATTAAAAAGTCAAAAAAATTGCATTCTTTTGTTTGCTTCGAAAATGAAAAGTTATTTTGCATAACTAGCGCTTGATGAACTAGGAAAGAGTTTTTCGTTTTTTTTTTAGGTTGTATTAGATGCATTAGGGGACTTTCTTCGTATGATTTCATTCATTGCTGCTTTCTAAAAGATCTCTATCCTTCTCTTAGTTAGCATTCATCAAATGGAAAATGGTGTTCTTTCGCATGTAGCTTGCATTTAGGAAATTTGAGATCAAATTCGGTAGGGCCTTGAAACTGAAACATTAATTCAAGATCAATTATAAAATTTATTCAATTAATCTAAGGAAACATTGGAACCTAACACAGACATTTTTAGTGGTCTAGGCTAGTGACATGTTACGACGTCGTTAAACCTAGTATCTGTCGTTCGCCATCTGGCCTTAGACAACACTAGTACGGACTTGTGCTCCCCGTATCATCGCGTATATAAAGGGAGACCCTCATAGGTTCAAATCCTTTATCCATAGGAAGCTGAGTCTTCCGCCCTGTAACCGTGATATACCAAACACAAAATTCGGGGAGAATACCTGCACGTACATTAAGTCCTTGGTCATTTCTCTTTCATTTGATCACCAAGGTGTATATGGCAGTTCACAGAAACTTGGTACACCCTCTTGCTTAGATTACATGAGTAGTCATTTCTATATTTTCGTGACTCCTTAAAAAGAAAAGAGATCATCGAGCACTTGTCCTTTCATGCTCGTTTAAAATTGAAAGTGACTAGAGTCATCTTTTGTCTATTTCTCGACTCTTAAAACATGAAACAACAAAGTTTTGTTCCAGTGTTGTAAAAATTAATCACCCACGATTACATGCATGTTAAAGTTTTGTTTACTTGGCTTGTTTTTGTACTTCCTTGGAGTTTGATCTTGAAGCCCTGAATTGGTTATCTCGTTTTCCTTCCTGTGTTGAAATATTGTCACAGTGGCAGAACCACCAGTTTCGTCGTCTTCTTCACTGCCTCCTAGTGGTAGTTCTTTTCCTGGCGTTTCTTTTGAAACCCCTCAGTCCACTAGGTCTGCTGAGTTTTTGCAGTCTATCCTCCCGACTATCTTGCCTCTTGCTACCTGGTCTTCTCTTGAAGAGTCAGTTGAGTTCAATTGGCCTCCTCAAGTCGCTTGGTCTAGTTTTGGGAGCAAGGAAGAATTCCTTCCTCTTACTTCAGGATCCCATTTTTAGCCGCTGCGTTACCTCCTAGTCCTCATGGTCTTTTTGAAGATCTTACAGCTTCGTCAGACATGGATTCTTTGAGTCCTATCGGTAGTGAAGAAATTCCTGCTTCTACAAGAGAATATCAGCTTTTCCCAAAAAATCTCTCGCGTCTTTCTAGTCAATCTTCCCCTTAATCAGTGTCACTTCCACCCGGTTATTGGAATTTGAGTCAGATTATTTCTGGTATTGCATCCATAACACAATCCAGTACCTCGACTCCTCCAAGGAGTTTGGTTCTTCCTTTGTTAGGACTGTCACCTTCGACACCTAGCTCATCGGTCACTGTTACATCTGTCCTGGTCCAACCTACCATCTGTGTGGCTTCATCTGCACTGATTGTTACACATCAGTCATCATGATCTTTTCACACTCGCAGGTCTATCTTTCTTAATCCCACGTGGCCTGTCAATCCCCACCTGGGTAAATCACAACCTCGCGCTATGGAGGCCACGCCTGCTTCTAGTGTAGCTACGACTTCCTCGGCTATTCCTGGTGGCCTTACTTTCAAAGAGTATCTATTGGTTGTTCAGCAGTAGAACTCTCAGGGTTCTCAACAACCCCAAGCTCCTGTCAATCCTCTGCATCACTATGATGTCTACGGTAATCCTGTATATTTTCCTCCTATCGATCCTAATCAAGTTGTTTATCTGCCTCCGGTTGATCCTTATCAGACCGTCCCTCATCGAGGGTCGGTAATACAAGGACAACCCTCAAGTCTATAAGGAAAACCCTCGCAGGGACAACCTTATGGTCCGCAAGGATAAACCTTACAGGGTCAACCTTCAGTCTAGCAACCCTATGGTCCTTCCGGTCAACCTCAATATCAATATCAACCAGGAGCATATTACGTTCTTGGGGGGAAAATGTATCCACCACAGGGACAACCTTCTATGCAACAGCAGTAGCCTTACATCCAACAAGGCCAAACTTTTGTACATCAAGGACAACTCTACGGTCCTACTCTGGGTCAACCTGGCTATCAGGGACAACCTGGTCCATCGCAACCATTGGGCCAACCTATTTCACAAGGGCAACCCGGTGGCCCTCAATATCCAGGCCAACCTGCTCCGCAGGGACAGCCTGCCCAGCCTCAACAGCCGATTCAACCTGCTAAGCCCTCTTAGCAGCCGGTTCAACCTGTTCAACCAGCCCAGCAGCCGGTTCAACCTGTTCAACCTGCTTAGCAGGGTCCACCTGCCCAACCTCAAGGCGCTACTTACCCTCCTCAAGGTTAATATCAGGCAGTATATAGTGTGCCCCAATGTTTCACGTATTACCCTCAAAATCAATCCCAGATGGTGTATAATCCGCCTCAAGGCAACACTTACATTCCTCAACAAAATCCATACATTGCTCAGCAAGGACCTCAATGGTATGCTCAAGATCAGTATCCCGGTCCTCAACCCCAGTATGGGCAGAACTAACAGGCTTATAACCTCTATGGTCAGAATCCTCCGAGACAAAACATATGGGGGCAAAATTTCTCCCAAACTAGGTGGAATGTTAACACTGGTCCTTGTCAAAGACCTCTGATGCCTTTTAATCCTCAATTATCATTTCTTGCTACGTTGGAACTACCAGATGTGTCAAAGTTAACGAACGATCCAACTCTTCATAACCCGTATTGGCCTCCAGTTCCAACCAAGATTCTTGGTGATTGCCCTAAGATTGAGGGCAAGTTCGGAGAAGAC
This sequence comes from Pinus albicaulis, assembly GCA_034641835.2. Taxonomy (NCBI): domain Eukaryota; kingdom Viridiplantae; phylum Streptophyta; class Pinopsida; order Pinales; family Pinaceae; genus Pinus; species Pinus albicaulis. Next base: position 555,854,963 of record CM076575.1, on the reverse strand, counting down.
CCCCAAGCGCATGTTATGACATACCACTTGTGGTGCTCCTCTAACTCTTGGGTTGACGATTCCATCTGACTTCATCTTTTCCAACGAACTCTTACTGGTGCTGCTGCAAAGTGGTGCATTGAATTATCTCGTGGTATCTTTCAAGATTTCAACTCTTTAGCCATGGCATTTCTTACGCATTTTTAGTTACTGGTTCGTTATGAGACCGGGACCCACCTCCTCACATCCTTGAAACAGGACCGAGCTACTCACATCTCGGATCATATTCATGAATGGAGGCGATGTCGTTGCTTGATCAAGTTTGATATTCCTGATTAGCTTCTAACTGATTGGTTCACTACCTTGTTTGTCAATCAAATTGCTAAAGACATAGCTATGGGGGCATGTGTAACCGAAGAACAGGCCATTGCTCGTGCCCAGTACCTTGATCTTGTGTACTCTCAGTCTAGCACGTTGTATGATATCTTGTCTGATGCTCCTCGACCTGGAACTTCCAAAGCACTGGCGACACCATCTGTCGATGGTATCATCAGTTCTATGTCACAAACTTCTCGGAAGTCTTCTCCTTCAAACCCTGGGAAGCAAAAGTCTAATCCTTCCAATGATTCTGCTTCTCAGCCTACCCTGAATTCTGGTACCACCGCGGAAGTCAATGTCATACATGCCAATCCGGCAGATAAAACTTCCAAGGGGAAAAATAAGGGTAAGGTTAAGGCCAAAGCCGATACCCCGAAACAGGATTCGTCTAAACCTTGTGTTGATGATGGTTCACAGCGTAAGCCAAAGTACCCTTGTTTGATTTGTGACGAAGAGCACTACACCAAGGACTGTCCTTGATGGGTTGAAGTAAGTAGATTGCTCAAAGGCACCGAGGTAACTACAGTTGTTCTCAAAGAACCTTTTCCATCACAGCAGACCTAGATGGTAGAGCAACCTCAATCCTCTGCCCCATTTGGCTCTCAGGTTTTCATGATGAACGGTTCTGCATTTGTTTCTATTACTACTCGATCGAAATATTATACCGAATCGTGTCAGGCAGCGGGGAAAGAGATCGTTGATGGTCCTCCTCCTCCGCCTGCTTCTGGCCCTCTTCAGATTGAAAGGCCCAGTACTAAGCCCATTGTACGGCCACCTTCCAAAGTGTACTCCGTAAGTTTTCTTACAATCCCAACGCCCGTGCTGCTCAACATTACAGTATTGTTGAGGATTTGGCTCAGGCGCCATCTGCAATGTCTGCATTAGAAGTACTTTAGAGTTGTCTGTCTCAACGGAAGGCTTTGTTATTTGCGATCGGCGGGGTTGATCCTGTAGAAATTTATATTTTCCCACCCCGGTTTTCAGTTTTCACCTTATTACTCCAAAATAGTTAAATGCCCTTTCCCATAACCATACATTCAACAACTGGAAAATAAATTTTGCTGAAAACACAAATTCTGGAAATTTTTCAGAATGCTGGAAAATGTAGAAATAAAAAACAGCAGTAACAAACAGCCATTCAACACATCATAACACAGTAATTTTTGGTCAAGGTGACCCCGGAAAAACCCCCTACAACTCTTGGGGAAAACCAGTTCGAAAGCTCCTTCTTATTTCTGGAAAAATGCTTTTTACAGTGAGAGAAATATTCAGCAAAATAAAAATCAGCAAACAGACTTTTACAACTTATCTCTTTTTATGTGCTTAACCACCGCCTCGGAAAATGTACAAACAACAAAAACAGAACAGCAATAAATGTTGTATGTTCTCCTCGATTTGCGTGCCCATAAATCTGCAATAAATGCAGTTGTACGGCCACCTTTAAATCTGTGCCAAAACAGCAATAAATGCTGCTGTACTGACCTTGAAATTCGTGCCAAAACTGCTGCAAAACTCTGATGTACGGTACAGCCCCTTGCTGCCTCGATTTTCGTGCCCAATATTGCTGTACGGCCTGTTGTACGGCCTTGCTGTACGACCTCCCTGCCTAGAAAACCGTGCCAAAAATCTGCTTGCTGTTTGCTAAATCTGCTGCACTTGTCTTGCTGAAATGCTGCCTTGGAATGCGTGCCAAGCTGCTGCCTCCTTATCCTCATTGCCCAGAAATCTCCCTTGCTCTCTTGCTCTCCTTCTCCCAATCTGCTCATGAAAGAATGAATGACCTTTTCCTCCTTTTCCTCCTTTAACCTAACCCTAAGTGACTTTTGGGGAATCCCTAAATCCAATGGCTGAGATAGATTGAGATCTAGGGCCGAGATTAAATGCTCATTTAAATCTCACTTTCTATTTTTTAATTCACCCCACTTTAATAAAGACCCACTTAGTCATTTATTTCCAAAGTCACTTTTCCTTTCTAATTTTACATTGACTTTATTAAAGTCACTTTAAAATTAGATTTTAGTAACTTTATCACTTAAAGTCACTTTTAAAATAGATTTGACTTTATAACTTTATAAAGTCACTTTAGGAGAAAAAATTAAATTCTTTTGGACACTTTTCCCTAGGCCAAAGATCAAAGCCTTAGGGAACCACCCGTCCTCCGGTAACCAAATTTCAACACTCCCTCTTACCGAGGAAGGTGTTCCTCACCACACCCATCTTGTCTCTGAAGTAGAAATGTTTGCCCCGTTATAAGTCTTTGGTAAGAATATCTGCAACCTGCTCATCAGTGGGAATATACTCAAGCTTCACAGCTCCTTTCTGAACATAGTCTCTGATGAAATGATATTTGATCCTGATATGCTTTGACCTGTCATGAAATACTGGATTCTCCGTGAGTTTAATGCAACTCTGATTATCACAGTAAATCATTGAAGGTCTCAACGGCCGACCAAATAAGCCAAACAACATCTTGCGAAGCCAGATGGCCTCACAACTAGCTAGAGACTGGCTGCCATATACTCTGCTTCCGCTGAACTCAATGCTACTGACTGCTGCTTTCGGCTGAACCATGACACAACTGCCGAACCCAACCCAAAACAGCACCCCGAAGTGCTCTTCCTATCAGAAGCACAACCTGCCCAATCAGAATCAGTGTAACCTGCCAATCTCACTCCATCCCCCTGCCTGTAGTCCAGACCATAATCCACCGTCCCCTGCAAGTATCGCAAAATGTGTTTTGCAGCCACCCAGTGAACCTTCCTGTGCTCACACATAAACTAGCTCATCGTGTTGATCGCAAAACATATATCTCGGTCTAGTGTTGACCAAATACATCAAGGAACCAATCAAACTTGTTCTGGTATTAATGTGGGATCCACTCAACTTAATCCGGCTGAAGCTTCTTCCAGTTGGTAATCATCGGTGTCAACATGGGTCTACAATCCTCCATGTGGAATCCGCCAAGGATGTCCACAACATACTTCCCGTGTCCTAGGAAGAAATGCCCCTCCTCCTGCCACACCTCCAAACCCAAAAAGTAATGCATCAAGCCAATGTCCTTCATCTCAAACTCCGACGCAAGATCTCTCTTGCAGTGCTCTATGAGTCTCTCTGCACTCGTAATGACCAAGTCATCCACATACAACACCAGAATGAGAGGCTCCTCACCTATCACAATATAGTAAAGGTTCGGATCTGCCTCACTCTTTGTGAAACCCATCTTCCGCAAGTATGTATCTATCCTGGAGTACCAAGCTCTGGGAGCTTGCTTCAGGCCATAGAGGGCCTTCTTCAGTCTGCACACATGGGACTCCTTCCCATGCACCTCAAAGCCCTGTGGCTGCTCAATGTACAC